>SJOL01009809.1:260838-342319 GCA_004794785.1 Opisthorchis felineus
AATAGAGAAAAAATGGGAAAACTGAAAAGAAAAGGGCTGAAAAAATGAGAGGCAGAGAAACAAAAATATAAGGCGAAAAAATCCAAATTTTCGTATCTTCTAATTTCTTTCTCTCGCCGCCAGATTAAGGAGCGACTACCCTTGAGCAATCGGGACGATTTTTGCCCGCACGCCTATTCGTCCTGACACCTCATTCTGGTCAACCCCAATTTAGCAGGTGCAGAGCAACTGACAGATTGAAGCCACGGTACGAAAGCTTCCGGGAAAGAGCAGATTAAAGAATCCCAACTTCCCAGAAACTCAAAGAAGGCGGTTCCATTAATGCGGCTCCACCTCGCGATTCTGTGGCTCCCAGTGGCTTGAAAATTTCAAGTTGTTCAAAACCCAGCATCACCGAAGTCCGGGGCGATAAAAAGGAGTCAGTACCCCATGGCCGTGAGTGGCATTCAAAACGGGCACTGCTGGAATCTTTGGTGGTGAACCTTACCATCACAAGAATTAAGTGGATGAGGACAAAGAGCGGCCGGCCACTTTGATTTTCTAACTTAAAACGAAGGCTTGCTCCTGGATCCAATCAAACTACAGGCTGACACCTACCTCATCTTATAGTGGCTCTAAAAGCTTCAACATCCAAACCCGTCAGACCTCTTTACCCGCCGCCACAAGCACTGCAGCGGCGTGTAATGGCCAACCTTGTGGACATTCCTATAGTTTTCTGGCCTTTAGAAGAACCGTAGCTGCTTGTAATTTAGTGGACACAATAACCAGCATTCAGTGAAAGTGCTGGATGATGAAGCAATGAAATATATCTCGGCGGATCCGCAAAAGCAACCCGATCGGATAATCATACTGTGGTCTAGAAGGCACGACTTCAGACGCTAGATATCCGGCAGCTCCATGCTCTTACCTGATAGGGATGGCTGGACTAAAGGCCTGGACGCTAGGGTCGAGATAGACGTCATTGGGCTGGATTTCTTGAGTCCTTTGATATGCGACGAAACCACACAATCCTGGAAAAACTGGTCAAATGCGAGGTTGCAGGGACCACCGTAGTAAAGGATAAAACACCACATAAACTAACAAAGTTAACCAGCCTGAGCGGGAAGACACCAGACACCCAGCCTATGCAATACCGCGTAACAAACTTCTCTATCTTCTCAGATGAGCACTGTGTCACCTCCCTATCAACACGTAGACGGATTGTTGATGAGATCATGATTTGCATGAGCATCTGGAAGACTCAGCGTCATGCTGCATTCGGCGGACACTTTCGGGTGGCCTGAAGATGGTCCATGTGTAGCAGTTCGTCTTGATAACTCGGCCCAGAAGATGTTGGCTGCGGACACTGCGATGATGGACCCCCTCGCCTTTGGTCTCATGGCTTCATATACCACCCCATTAACCCCCGCACTGGTCAAAACTCACTTAGAGTACGCTGCTCGGAACTGTAGCTGAGAGCTCATGAACCACCTGAAAACTCTGAAGCATGTACAGCAGAGGGTCATCAAAATAGTCAGGGAGGGTCTACGCAACCTAATCTATGGTGGCTGAATTGCCTCACTAAAATTACATTCTGAGAACTGCGTGCGGCACTCCTTCTCACGTTTTAGATTCTTACCGTACCGATGGCTGCTACCACCAGAAGCAACACTAAAACTTCGGGGTCCTAACGAGAGCCTGGAATGCAAACAGCCGTCTCGACCACCATATGACTTTCACCCCTTCGTTGCAGTCTCCCTATAGCACTGGGAGCTGCTGCTCCACTTCTGGTGATCTTTAGGGGATGGTTCGGCGACCAACTCAATGGGCAACGCTTCAAAAACACTTAGCGTTTTCATCAGTTGATTCCGCCGAACCCAGTGTTTAGTACAGATCGTGGGAGCTGGAAAGTAAAGGTCTGGCACAGGTGCCATTAAGCTAAGACGCATGTGAGTTCTTACAGCCAGCTTGCCAGCTTCTGCATGTGGGTAACGGTCACCCTGCGTACAGCTCTCGGTCTAATCCCAACCAATCGTCCTCTAAATGGATGTAGACGCTGCGAAGCAGTGGTCGTTGGACTGGCACCTTCCTCTGGATGACGAAAAGTGCGTCCATATGTCATTCGCAGGAGACTCAGCGAACGGCTATTTCGTGCATGGTGAGAATGGACGAGAAGACATCACGAAGACAGATGCCAAAAAGGATTTGGGTATCTGGCTCTCTTCAAACATGTACTTCTCACTGCACCATGAGAAATCGGCCCAAAAGGCATTCGCTGTTCTACGGGTGATTCAGCACACCTTTTCCCGTATTACTCTCAAGGGCCTCCAAATACTCTATAGGACCTACGTCAGACCGCTTCTTGAATATGTCAACCAAGTTGTCTACTCAGGACGCACGAAGGACGTAACCCTCATTGTGTCCAGCATGTCCAGCGAGCTGCTACGAAAGTGGTTGCCGGCCTTAAATCCGTGGACTATGAAAAGCGTCTCGTGGTGCTTCACCTCTTTCCCCTGGAGTATCGTCGAACCCGAGGAGACCTAATTCTTGCCCATGCCCCGTTTGAAGAGTTTGGCCACCAGGTTTTTCACCGTTGAGCCAGCAAACAACCGGCGGGGACATGGTAAGAAGATTTTCAAGCTCAATGCGCAAACTTTTATTGGGCAACAGTTTTTCTCATTTCGGGGAGTTGGTGCGTGGAATAACCTTCCTCCAACCCTTCATCTAGAACCCAGTTCAAAGCACTATTAAACACTTTTTTATGCGAGTTCTCGCACTGGAAAGCTTACTTCCCCGCGGTGAGAACTTAAAGATTTATGCTACACCCTTTTTCGCTTGTGCCTTTCAGGTGAATGGCAGCCGCTGGACGACAAGAATAAAATCGACCCGGGAATCTTGGGCAAAAGCCTCGATCCTGTGTATCAATCCGTGAATCCGTGAATCGTCTCCAGCAGAACTACCAAGGGCACAGAGAGTGTGCTAGACACTCAAAGTGAGTAAAAAAAACGTGCAGCACGTCGTATCTACGGCATGCGTGGCAACGACATTCTAGAAGTTCTGATGCATTCTTATAGCAGCGCCGGTAACCAATGTCCACCGGACCTTGCACACGATTGGCTGGCCTGGCGACATTTTCGACTAATCAGAGTTCGACCTGATGCTGGACCGCCATCGGTCCATTGGCCTGACCAATCAGGCACGACTTAGGCCCCATGTCCTCTCTCGATCGTGATTTGTACAAGTGGAGTCAGTTTAGGTTGAAGAGCTAAGAAGCACTGCTGTTGTTTCCTCCTAATAAGGAACTGTCGGCAGTGTGTATCTCACCAAACTCTCTAGTAGACACTACTAACCGCGAGGCCGTGCGGTTGTTTTCAGATCTAAACACAACCGTTTTCCCATGAGCAGCTGTCAACAGTGGCCAGTTCGCAATTAGACAGAATATAACATCACTTATCCTTTAGTCACGGAATCCTCATCACGTGATCACGTGCTGACCGACTCGTCCAGTGACGAATTCTCACTCGAGATAGCTCAGTGGTTAAGGCGCCAGCTTACGGACCGGAAGGTCCGTTTCACGCATTGATACACAGGAACGAGGCTTTCGCTCAAGCATCCTGGGTCGGGTTTGTTTTTGTCGTTCGGCGGCCTCTGTTCACCTGTGCGCACAAGCAAAAAAAAGGACGTAGCACTGCTCTTTGAGTTCTCAGCGTGGGACAGTAAGCTTGCCAGCACGAGGACTCAACTAAAAAAGGCCTCTAAAAGTGCTCTAAACTGGGTACTATATGAAACGTGAACAACCGTCGGAGGAAGGTTATTCCGCGTACCAACTCCCCGAAATGAGAAAAATCGTTACTTAATAAAAGTGTGCGCTCTGAACGCACACTTACCATGTCCCCACCGTGTGTTAGTTGGGTCAACGGTGAAAAACCTGCTAGCCAAACCTTATTCAAACAGGTGTAGCATGCACGCTATGGATGCACCAGGAGACAGTGATTCTCCAAAGGTAGGTGTTCGCGACAATTTCAGTGGATGGAGAACGGAAAGAAAGCTCATGGGCCGAATCCCAGTATGCAAGGTTGTACATCACCAATACTTACATATAAATCAATCAAACTGGTGGGATGGCCCAGTTGTTAGAGCGCGAATTTACTGACCAGAAGGTCCGTTCTAACCCGACCTCTCCCTTTCGATTTCCCCTGTCTTGGCTTGGGAAACCTGACAGTATCCCAGCCCTCGTGCTTCCTTCGGGTGGCATGCCAGTTATGCACCGAAAGGGTGCTACAGCTGAACGATCTCAACCAAACTGGCAGGTACCGTATACTACACAGGGCATAAGTAAGTATTAGGTCTCCTGTCTGCCAGTCCCCTAGCCACTACCCCGTGTCTAAACCTTTGCCCAGAAAAATAAACCAAAATAACCTCAAAAGATCTGAACCACGTTGCAGCCTTTAATGACCGTACTCTATGTCAAATTGGACAACAGGCATCTCTTGCTGAAACCTTGCTTTCCCTCTCTATCGATGTGTGTTTTGTCTCCGAAACACGCATACAGGACCCCACTTCGGTCGTGCTCCCCAAGCCGCTTAGGACGAACTCAGATGTTCCACATTTCACTCTTCATGTATCTGGTGATCCTGACGCAATGGCTGGTGGTATCTATGGCGTGGGAGTTGCACTCAATCCCAAGACTGAGTGCGCCTTACTGGACTGGATCCCGGTGGACGGTTGCCTGTGCGCTGTGCGGTTGTCTGGCTCATTTAAGATTAACGCAGGTCGATGCGGTAAGTGGTGTTTATTTGTCGTATCAGCATACGCCCGAACAGACTGCAGTTCTGAGACTGAGAAGGACGAATTTTATCAAGATCCGTCACGACTGCTTCAATCGGCAAGAAGGACAGATATAGTAATCTTGGTGGGTGATATGAATGCCCAAGTTGGACGACTAAGTACGGAAGAAGCACAGTTAGGTGGCAGATTTGGAGTCGATACTGAGCGTACGGGTAATGGGGAGTGGCTTCTTCAGTTGTGTTCAGATCATCATCTGCTTCTGGCCAGTACGAACTTCCAACACAAACGCTCACATCGAGTTACTTGGAGGCCACCTACCACAAGACAGCCGTGGACTCAATTGGACTTTGTGGCTATCAGTTACCGATGGAGAGCCTCAGTTAAGGATTGTCGTTCCTTCTGGGGTACGCAACTTGACTCTGATCATGCCATCGTGCGGGCCCGCTTAGCATTTCGCTTTCCGCCAGCACTACGCGTGCCGAAAGATGGCAGTTCCGTTCATCAACTTCGACAAGTTTCAGTAGCTGAAGTGTATCGAGCTGATCTGGCTAGAAGGCTCCTGGAAACGCACAGTCATGTGGACGACGAAGATTGCTTGGAGGATAAATGGAGGCGACTTAAAGAAGCAATGCTCTCAGCCTTCAGAACTACTTGTCCAGCCCATCTGACTGGACTCAATGAACACTGGATATCTTCGAGATCAGCAGATCCGATGGCCGCCAGAAAAGCCATACCAGCAACTAGCGACTATGATGGCGCACGTAGATCCCTCACACCGGATAATCAGGAGCTTGAAGAATGACAGAGAACGCTGATTGATTTCGAAGGCCCAGGAGATGGAGAAGGCTTTCGCTGCAGGCAACAGCCGCGCCCTGTTTCAACTGATTCGATCAACGGGTCAAAAGAAGGCAGGTGTCAGTGAGACAATATGCGAAAAAGACGGAACAGCAATTCACTCCCTCAATCGCCGTCTTGAGCGGTGGGCTGAGCACTTCCAAGAACAGTTCACCTGGTCTCCTTCAACACAACCGCTGGAAGAACCAAGCGGGCCCGAATGGAACATTGACACCAGCCCACCATCAGCAACCGAAATCCAGCGTGAGATATCAATCCTGAAGCGCGACAAGGCACCTGGCCCGGATGGTCTACACCCCGCGCTCTTCAAAGAAGGTGGCGAGGTCCTGGTGAACAGTCTGACAACCATACTGCAGAAGATTTGGAACGAAAACAGAATACCAGCCGAATGGAGCTCCTCGACCGTCATCCCAGTTTTCAAAAAGGGAGCAAGAACGTCATGTGAAAACCATCGTGGTATCAGCCTGGTATCCGTCGCATCTAAGATGCTCTCTGGCATTATTTTGCGCAGGTTGATGGATTATCGGGAGAGACAGATTCGTGAGAATCAAGCTGGGTTTCGCCCTGGTCGAGGATGCATCGACCATATCTTTACCTTGAGACAAATTCTTGAACAGCGCCACTCCTTCAGACGTCCCACGTTGGTCGTTTTTCTGGATTTGAAAGCTGCTTTTGATTCTGTCGATCGTCAGCAACTTTGGCAGTGTCTGGCGATCAAAGGTGTCCCTTCCAAATTTCTATCCCTTATGAGGGCACTGTATGCGAACTCCTGTGGGCGCGTACGAGTATACGGGAAGCTCTCGCCTGAGTTCACCACGTCCAGTGGGGTAAGACAAGGCTGTCCTCTTTCCCCTTTCCTCTTCAACTTTGTTATTGATATGCTGCTTGAAATTTCTCTGCCTGCCTCTGAAACCTCGGGAGTCGAAATGCTCCCGGGGCGTTCGCTCACAGACATTGAGTATGCGGACGATATTGCTCTCCTTGGTTCAGATCCTTCCCAAATGCAAACGATTTTAAATAACCTAAATAACTCTGCCGCACGGTTTGGCATGCGCTTCACACCTGCAAAGTGTAAAGTGCTGCTACCAGACTGGGTGGGATCAAACCCACACCTCATGCTTGCAGGCGAACCAATCGACGTGGTAGATAAATTTGTTTACCTGGGCAGGTGTACAAGTTCCGGTGGACTGGCTGGAGATGAGATTATTTCTCGAATCGGAAAGGCCAGGGCAGCTTTTGCCAACCTCCGACACCTATGGCGCCGGTGTGACGTGAGTTTGTCTGTCAAGGGAAGAGTTTACACTGCGGTGGTGCGATCTATACTGCTTTATGGATCAGAGACGTGGCCCCTACGCGCAGAGGACATACGGAAGATGTCAGTGTTTGACCATCGGTGTCTGCGAAGCATTGGTCAGGTCTGGTGGGAACATCGGAATAGTAATGCTGAGGTACGCCAGATGGTCTTAGGAAGAAGGAACTCTCTCGCGATAGATGAATTACTCACGCTTCATAGGCTGCGCTGGTTAGGACATGTACTCCGCATGCCAGAAGACCGTCTGCCTCGCAGAGCTCTCTTCGCCCAGCCCTGTGCTGAGTGGAAGCGACAGAGGTGGACAGTGTATGACCTGGCAACGAATTATGGAAACATTAACCAGTAAACTTAGTCGGGTCGACCACAGCCGCCTACCCGAATGGGGACCCCGGAACTCAACTCACCATATCTTTTGTCACCGGCAGAACTGGCCCAGTCGCGCAGTCAGTGGCGCTCATGCATCAAAGCTATCGCCTTCAGTTCATAGCTACCCAATTTCCGAACAAACTGAACAAGTCGCCGCCTCCAATGCTTGGCTGTATGTCCCACACCCTCCCGTTTTCCGGTGATCGAAACTGTAGCGGCTGGAACCAATGTGCCTATGGTACACGGTTTATAGCTGTTAAGTCATTGAATTGATTGACTTTGGTTGTCCCCGCGCTCCATCACTATTCAAATACAATAGACTTGAGGACGGTTTCGGGGTTTCTGCAGCTGTCAACGTAGGCTGACGTGCGGATATTACGGCCAAGCCCGATGCAATACGAACGGGGTCATCGGTCCCAACGGGTGGGCCTACAAGGAGAGTTATTAATGAGGTGGAGAAGGTGAAGAAAACGTACGTGAAAAGGAAGGATGCGTCAGAAATAGCCTGCTTTGGCTTACCAGCCCTGGTGTGTGTGGCAAGTAAGACGACCCGTCTGATAACACTACGCCATGGGACGTGGCAGTACTGTCAGTTGTAGGAATCATCGTGCGCGGGCTGGGATATTGCTAGGGTGCCCAGAAGTGGACAGAAAGGCAACTAGGGTCCTCGGCCAAAGCCTTTGGCTCAAAAGTCTCACCGGCGTTTGGCGGGAATTGGCAGTGAACTGCATTTATACGGAGCATTTCTGTTTAACTGCTAATGCACCTAAATTTTACGACAAACACCGCTGGCTTGCGATCAGGCTTTTGACCCAAAAACTTTGGCCATGGACCCTAATTGTCCTCTTCTCTTGGTCCGGGCGCCTTGGCAGTAACCCAGCCCACGTACAACTATGGTACTTAAAAATAACAGTAATCACATCGACCGTCGCCTGGTGTCACCACAACCACGGCAGCAAAGCATCAGTGTTGAACACTGGTGTCATGTTGTTGATGATAATGACCAGCCGGATTGCCTTGCTGTATACAGCAGGGCGGGTAACCGAAAACAGGCTACTGCTTACGCCTCCATTCTTACACTTTCACTTATTCCCTCTTCTACCCTGCCCCACCCCAGTTTGAGCACTCTCTCCGCAGGCCTATGCACCAGGACTGACCGCTTTTATACACCGTGCATCAGACTCAACTACATCTTCTGTACGTCCGACTTCAGTAACAACCCTGAATACTTCGAACTCCATTTTCAAACCGCGAAAGCCGGTCCACTTAGCTGTCCTCAAAGTTCTCACACTGAAACAAGCAGAACAAAAAGCGACTCTTGCTCATACGCTGGATTACCTCTGCATTGATGTATGCTGTCTGTCAGAGGCAAGGGTACAGTACAAAAGTACTGCAGTTGAGCTGATTGCCCCGTCGCTCTCTTCCAGGTTCCGGATGCGCACGTCTGGTGATGCGCAGGCCGCTGCAGCTGGATATGCCGAGGTGGCTATTGTGTTGAGCGACTAAGCAGAAGCGTCTCTACTTGATTGCATACCCGCTGATAGTCGCCTCTGCGCAGTTCGTGGAGCAACCTCTGTGAGAGAATCTCGAGAAAGTGAGGTCCATCGCACTGTTTACTGTGTCTGCTGTAGCTCTTAATCTGTCAAAGACAGTTTCTATGACGCTCTAGCTGCTCTTTTACAACGGGCTAAAAGCTCAAACGTCGTTGTGGTTGGTGCTGGCATGAACGCCCACGTAGGTAGATCAAGCGCAGCCGAGGCCAGATTGGGTGGTCATCATGGATTGGGCACGAGACGTACGGACAACAGAGATCGCCCGCTTCAGATGTCTACCGATCAGAAAGTGTACCCGCATTGAATGTAGTAACCGTAGTTTGACTCCCGTTGTAACAAGGCTTCTGGTGTCACTGATTCTTCGCCGTATTGCGGTGGCACGCGAATCCTTGGCTCGTGAGAATCAAGCGGGATTTCGACCGGGTAGAGGCTGCATCGACCATATCTTCATAGACTGTCAGGTGTTAGTGCAACGCCATATGTACAGACGACTCACAATCTTGCTGTTCCTTGACTTCAAGGGTACGTTCGATTTTGTTGATCGGTCAGTGCTGTTAACCATGCTTGTTCAACAGGGCATGCCCCAGAAGCTTGTTAACATAGTCCGGTCCCTATATTCACATACTTCTGGGCATATGTGAGTGTATGGTGAGCTCTCCAAAATCTTCCCTACAAAAGTTGGTGTCCACCAATGATGTCAACTCTCTCCGTTCTTCTTCGCTTGCGGGTTACCCAGGCCGAGGAAGGAGGTTTGGTTGAGGTATTCCAACTCGAGCCTTTGACTCACAAGTCTAACCCACAATACAGTTGGAGGATGTGAGGTTTTGACTTCAGCCCAGCCTGTAACTCCAAAGTCTGACTCGCGAGGCAGCGAGCAGTAGGGAATTCTTGAGGAACCCTTCCCGGAGCCAATGACGCAATAGTCCCATCTGCTCGGCTGCAAGGGGTTGACTTGGCCCGAGGGCGCAGGGAGGAAGGCCTTATTATCTGGCTGTCTGTGGCTACGCACAGCAGATGACTTTTAAGCAGCACGAGAATTTCGTTTAAGAAGTATTCCTGCCATACTGAATAATGCGCTGGCGGTCACGGTCAACCTTTGGGTGATCGAAATGTGCTGTTTTTAGGGACGACCTTTTCTAACCCGTCCTTTCTTGGTAGGAAGGCAGCATCACGGCTTCCATAAATATGGACATGCTGGTCGCTTGGAGGCGAAACCTTACTGCCTTCCAACTACTATCGTAGAAGACAGCACGGCTTTAACCCACAGACCGCCTTGTATTACGATTGCTCGTAGTACGGGGTCTCGCTGCTCTTGGGCTGATTGCTCCCCTTTGGCCTTCCTGGCATGGTTGCACCTTGTGGAACTTAATTTTAGTCAGTGTAACCCGCAGGATCATTGCAGCTCTCAAGCCCGACCACCATGTCAAGGTGGCCGCTTTAGGTCAGGACTCACGCGAACTTTTTAAGAAAACTGGACAGATTTGATTGTTGTTGCCATCGCCACAATCAATTATGACTGAGTTCAAATCGGGCCACTTGTGATATGTGTGAAATGCAACCCAAGAATGTCTTGTATCCTCCCGGGTACTTTTTCAAACCTCCATGGTGCGGTCCACGTGCTTCCCCAGGGGACGTTGTAAGATGTGACTTCTACCCGACGTCAGTGGCGTTCGTGCAGTCACTTTCTATTTGGATTTTCTTTTCACTGTGCTGGTAAGTCGTGTCATTTTGATAGGCTAGCCCCGGGCTTTTTTTTCACCTCGTTCTCTCACCATAATACTTCGTTCAAATAACTTAGCACGGTTGTACGACAGGCACCAGTGTTCCTAAACTGGTGTCGCCGTCACCTTCAGTGACAACCCTTTGCTGTCACCCTAATGGGAATGCTCCCATCCACTGGGCTAACCCTCGTCATTGCTGACTGTCATCGGCTTTGTGTATTATGGTACGGTAAATCCGAATACCTAAGGCACACAACATCAACTGGGACTTTGATCATCATGGATCGCACCAGTGATCTACCATTATCGGTTAAACATGAGCTGCCTGTCGCAAACCCGCATTGCCTGAATGATAAATCAGTATGCTGTAGCTTTTGCTCCCTGGTGCCGGTTGAATCGTTCATCCATCCTCTCTAATTAACTTGCATTTAGTGGGATGTGCTAAATGGTGTTTGGGGCGTGTGTCAGAGCACTGCAGAACAGTTCGTGACATTCCGTTCAGTATGTTTTGACTCGCTCGATACGCAGGCAGGAATATCTGTCAAATTCTCCTGCGCTGTCCCTCCCCTTTGGACCCCCGAGGCGCACGATTGAATGTCCACAAACTATTCCGTCTGGCCATCTGACTGTGAATCGAACGAAGGCAAGTGGACAACAAAGGTCTGCGAACACTGATGGGGTGAAATGACTTAATGACAATCGCTGAGTTGTGACACCCATTCGGTGAGTGATCTGTAAGGCCTGACGGGAGTCCGGTAGCTGAGGTACTGCTGCTTTCCCCAAGCCTGAACCGGTCTATGCCAAAATCCGGGTCAGGTTCGAACTTCTCGGCTAGTAGCTTTGTGCTTTAACATCTAAGCTATCTTGAAGTAACTATAGTTGTCAGGTGCATGAGTCTTCGGTAGTCCAGGAAAACTGGAGAGCCATCTGATTCGTAAGATTCTCCACCTGAAAGCTTTCTTGCTATTTGTTGCGGACAAAGCCGAGACAACAATGTAGCCAGTGGCCATCTTACCACCTCAACGGAGGTACGGAAAACAAGGCTAGTCTTGGTAATCAATGTCTTGATATGCGTGGCACGTTGCCAAGTCGTCAGGGTTGGTGGTGCTGGATGTCTTCTGCAACTGAAATGCCTCCTGTATGACAGTCATGGGCTATTGGTTCCTATCAAGTAAACCAAATTATCTTGTCTGTTCGAGATCGTGGTAGGGAAGACATACTTTATTTGTCAACACATTTTAACCTCAGGTGTTGGTGGTTGCGGGAATTTGTAGAATACATACTCACATGACTCTCGTTTGAACAATGGTCCTCATGTCCTGGCGAAATCATTCTGGTGAGTCCAAACCAAAGGGGGGAAGCATTGGACTCGGGTTTCGCTCGTATTAGAGCTCATCAGCAGTGCATATTCAATGGCCGTGCTGGGGGTTGAACTCCGCGAGCGTGCTACCACTACTCCACCAGTGCACCCTCGAATCATCTGAATTTTTACGTCTGAACAGGTGAACATGTTCGCGTTTGAGTGATGTAAGCGGGAAACCTGACGCCTCGAACGACTACCCAGTAACATACCTTGGTTGTGTCGATCGATTGGCCCGCCAATCAGGACTTCCCCATCAAGTAGCGCCATAGACGCTTGAAACCTGCTGGACACTTCTTGTTTCAGATGTCGGTGGTTGCGGGACATTTGAACAATGGTCCTCCTGTTTCCTTGTAGAAATGCACATACTTTGAATACCCAGTTGTTGCTCGGCAAAATGTTGGACGTAACCGTTACCAGTCCTAGTTTTATCGACATGGACATGTTTGACCTCTGGATCGAAGGCTTTTCCAGTGAGTTATCAGTTTAATTACTGAATAATTCTATTGCCTTTTGATGATTAACTTTTAGGACATATTAGTACCCCACAATTAACTGATAGGCCACTGAAAGTCCTGCTACTACCATTTCTCTTCAATATGGAATTTTCGTTCCGTTTGCGGTCTCTTTTTTCTGTAGTTCAAGAAGCACGGGTCAAACTACAAGCTATGCCTCATGCAGAAGAGTTTTCCATGTCACCGGGTCTGCTGGAAATCCACATTCGTGACCACTACTCACAGTTCGCTGTCCTCGAAGCTGGGCTTCGTCATCCTGATTCTTTCGTTCAAGCTTGTGCTTTTAATCAGCTGTCCGTTTCTACTCGCAAGCAGCTAATTCAGAAGTAAGTTTTGTTTTTTCTCTTTTTGTGACAATAGAGCAACAGCAAACTGCAGAGAATCTTCACATTTCAGGTACTTGTTTGTAGCTGCATTCCCTGTAAAAGGCTAGTGTTAACCATAAGCAGTGTACAAACGACTGTCTTCGGATTTGGTAACATAAGTCTGCTTTATCGTGCGTGGGACGCAGTTAGCCGTGTCTTGCACGTGATATCCCATCTCTGTTATTATTCGGAAACGCATTTTATTCTTATGAATAATGAAACGGTCACTTTGTATATTACTTCTCTGGGTACATTCAAGGTAGTTGAGTCGGAGAAAGTCAGTTTGTTCTTATCGTGTACGGCTTCAAAATTGACCACTTTTTTCCCTCTTCGGAATCCTCGGCAATGCATGTCTCACGAGTCCGAAGTGGACCTCGAACTTTGTTGTAGGATAGTTCAATACTCTGCATTCGGCCGTGCGTAGCCGATCGCAAGTGTTGATTGCAGTTTTACTTACACATGACTTCCTGTAGGCATGGTTTGCTTAATCTGTGTGGAATTCCGTGGAAGTATGATGGATTCCACAACCTATCTTTCGCTGTTATTCACCTCACGCACAGTATCGGAAATGAGACTTTTGTGACACCATCGTTGACACAGATAACAGGACTGTGACAAACAGCTGATGGGACAGTAAAAATCATGGACCTAGTTAAAGAACAAGTCACCTCAGTTGTAGCCTAAATACGTGCACGCGGTCAGTAATGGCGAACGGTGACGATTCGGAAGGCTGTAGAGAATAGTCATGAACAATCAGTATGATGGTCTCTTGGTGTGAACCGGGGGGTCAGTACTTTTGATCGAACTTATGGGACAAGTAAAACAGTATACAAAGATGCCCGTGGGCTGCAAGATATCCGTGTAGATTGCTAGACTATTACGCAAGCATTTAGTCATTGAACGTAAACGTACCGAGCAAAGCGTTAAACAAGTACGTACCATGCCGTGAAACGTCAAGCTTCAAAGTTTGCGCGAACTACTCTACTGTCGGACACGGGTCGAGAACATGGGTTAACAAAGAATCGTGTATTGAGTGGAACAACTTTGGACGCTTGGTGGCTCGGACGGCCCTTGTCACGTGGCTTGTCACCAAGCAGGTAGCTCTCTGGAATTCTGTCCTGACCGTCATCGTTCGATTCCAGCCCAGCCCAACTTTTCCTGCATGTGAACGCCCACTTACAACCGGGATATGGATAAAAACCGGAGAACAGACGCATACAAGCCATTTAGCTGCCCGTCATATGAACCACCAGCTGAATTCCTTATTGGATAGAATAAGGAAACTGGAAGTACGGTGCACAAGAAAAACTGGTCTGACTACTAATCAGTAGCCTAAGCTAATGTAAGTTTTCTAGTGATCGTGTGTCCCGCCAAGAAAATATACTGTAATGTTAGCAAAATACACTCATTTTCAAACAAATTTGGTTTTTGCGAGAGACTCACCTGGAACCCAGCTGAATCTCTCGTTTGTGATGTTTCCAGGCAACTGAATGTGATGCACCCAACTGCCTCATTTTTCGTTTGCTACGATATTCGAGATATTGCAATACGTGTATATTCGTAATGCACTACTCATAAGGTTGCTGTCGAAGAATTTTCAGCAACCTTATGAGTAGCGCATTACGAATATGCTGTAATATCTTGAATATCATGCCAGCTGGCATATGGGACGACATTTATGCAGCACACTCGGTTGAAGAACACCGTAAACGAACGATTCAGCCGGAATTCAGTTGAGTCTTCCTTTAACACAAATTTACTTTGCAACTGAGTGTATTTCACCAGGTGCGTGTAATTTTGTGTTCAAGTAGAATATACGGTTGACGGGGACTCGATGATTTTGCCTTCTCGATGAGCCCCAAGGGCGAAACCCGTCGTGGGCTGTCGAAGAATCTTCAGCTGCCTTATGAGTAATGTGTTCTGTCAAAAGAGTCAACAATCTACTTGTGATATGTATCGTGACATCTAATCTAACAAACTGTGTTACTATTCATCCCTGGGAATGACTGACCATAGGCTAGGGAAAACGGTTTATGTGCTGAACTGAATCACTTGCGTCACCAAAAGCTAGCTATTTTTATACATGCTCTTGAGGCCATGGATTCGGGTGGGGCTACCATTGTAACGGTGGGTACTACTGATGACGCATGCGAGTAGTATGTGTGTTCTCGAAACTTCGTCTTGATCTAATGGAAGGTGGGATTTATTACGGAATTTGTGGAACTACTTTGCAGTTTTTGCTTGCAATTGTGCGATAGTCAATGAATATCCAGGAGAGTTCAAGAAGACGCGTTCGAGACGAAGATGGATATTCCGTTTTTAAAAACAACATGCAAATGAGAGTTTAACCTTCCTGTCCAATAGTCTGTAACCGTTTAGTTGGCGTTTTCTAATAAACAACTCCGCAGCGAAGGGCTTCACTCCTTACATTTGGTGCCGTGACCAGGATAAGGATGAGGATCCCGTGGCCACAACCTTTCGAGGATGGGGATGTGCGGACCTTCCTGGAGGACTTCGAGGATGTTGCGGAGGCGGCAGGACTGGAGACCGACAGGGGTAAGTTGGCGGCACTGAAGACCCTCCTCAGAGGCCGGGCGAAGGCGGCCCTGGATGCGGCCAGAAGAGGCCCTCGGAAGATGGACTGGGCCGCCGCGAAGGAAGCTCTTGCAGCGGAGTTCGACACGCCGGCCGACCGCCAGGAGGCTATGAGGCGGTTCAAGACGGCCAGCATGGGACCTGGATGTGACCCGACCGTGTTCTTCGCCAGCCTGCAGCAGTTGTTGGATCGGGCCTTGCCGGAACTGGACGGAGTATCGCGCCAGCAGTTGCTGTCCGAACAGTTCGTCGAGGGAGTCCACCCTGCGCTTCGTGCCCAGTTGCGGTTGGCAAGAGCAACTGGCCAGTTGAGTGTGGAGCACCTGGTGCGTCTGGCACGGGAATTGGCCGAGGCGCCACTGGCCACGTTGCAGTCGCAGGAGAACAGGGATGAGTCAACAGTGGAGGACCTGAAGAACAAAGTGGACCAACTTGCCGGACAGCTTGCAGCAATCAAGACGGAATCTCGGAGGCACGCTCGAATGAGCCGATGCTACAGGTGTGGCATGCATGGCCACTGGAAGAATCAATGCCCTCATACCCGACCACCTGTACATAATAAAACTTTGGACTACTCCTCTTTTCCCGGGTGGGTTGCGATCAGTGCAGTCACACAGGCTACCATACAGGCCGTTGTCGAGATAGACGGGAAGAAGGAGCTGTGTCTGATTGATACGGGAGCAGGGGTATCGCTGAGACGGAGAGGGAACGAAGCTGTATGCAAACCGTGCGCGCTAGCCGTAAGAGCAGTGGGTGGATACCAACTGAAAATTGACGGATTGTCAATGCACTCAATGCGCCTAGGCGACAGGTCCGTGCAGCACGAGTTCCTTATCAGCCCAGACATTGAGCAGACAATTTTGGGAGCAGATTTTCTCAGGGGCACAGAATCCGTGGTTGATCTCAAGCGGGGAAAACTGGTGACCAAGTATGGCGCAGTCAAGCTTGAAGGTTACCCAAGCACTGCCGTGAACGAGCTGCATGTCCGAAAGCTTCCGTCCTGTAACATGCCGTCAGTACAATCCGTGGTCGAGGAATACTCCGAATTGTTCACAGGCGAAGAGGATCCGTTTGGCTTCTGCTCGTGGATTGAACACGAAATTCCGCTCTCGTCTGAATGCTTTCGACCTTACGGACCCCGTCCGCTGCCGCTCCATCTACGGGAGGAGGTCCATAAGCAAGTGCAGGAGATGTTGAAAAATGGCATAATTGAGGAGGCCAACAGTGCATACAACTCCCCGGTTGTGCTTGTAAAGAAGGCAAATGGAAAGTATCGGTTCTGCGTGGATTTTCGGCGTTTGAACGAACTGACCGTAAATCGGGTTGTAGCTGTCCCTTCGGTGGCGGATATTTTCGATTCCCTCCAGCATTCCCGATATTTCACGGTGTTCGACTTGCGTTCCGGATATTGGCAACTATCTATCAAGGCGGAGGACCGGGAGAAAACGGCGTTCACCGTTGGGGACACCCAATATCAATTTAGACGGATGCCGTTTGGTTTGTCGGGAGCACCATTCACATTCCGGCGCTTGATGCTTCGTTTAACGAAGGGTCTACAGAATGTTGCCGTGTACGGGGATGATATCGTTGTGTACAGCAATTCGGAACCAGAGCACGCAGTTCATTTGAAGGCCGTATTGAAGCGTATCCGGGAGGCGGGCCTGCGGATAAATGAAGCCAAGACACAGCTCGCTCGGAGTTCAGTGACACTGCTGGGGCATAAAGTGGGTCACGGAGAGGTTAGCCCACTGCCAGAAAAACTGGCAAAGATCGAGGACTGTGCTGTTCCCAATTCCAAGCGATCCCTACGGCAGTTTCTTGGGCGAGCAGCATACTACAGCCGGTTTGTCCAAGATTTCAACACGATTGCTGCTCCACTGTACGACTTGCTTGGGCAAAATCGGAAGTTCGAATGGACCAGGGAAGCACACGAGGCTTTCGAACGTGTCAAAGCGCGCATGCTGGATCAGCAACTGACCCTCAAACTGCCCAGGGTCGGAGAGATGTTTACTGTTGCAACGGACGCTAGCGACCGCGGTATCGGCGCTGTCCTGAAGCAGAGGCATGGAGTTATCGAATATGCCAGTCGCGTCCTGACTAACGCTGAGCAGAAGTACTCGACTATTGAGAAAGAATGTTTAGCGATCGTCTGGGCCCTGGATAAGTGGAGGCCATACCTGCTTGGACAAAGATTTCATGTCGAGACTGATCACAAACCCCTGGAGTGGATCAGGACCACCAGAGATCCTCGCGGAAAGCTCGCGCGCTGGGCACTCCGGTTGCAAGAGTACGACTTTACGATCCGGCACGTGCCAGGGAAGGAGAATCACCTGGCTGATTGGCTGTCAAGACCAGAGGCTGAAGATGAGGCCCCCAGGATCATGATCGGTGCCAATAGCCTCGTCGTCGAACTGGATCCCGGGAGGTTGGTGCAACTCCAACGGCAGGATCCTGTGTTACGGAAGGTTGCAGCCTCCTTGTTGGATGGACGGAATATTGAGAACGGAGACGGAGACAAGGAATTGCAAATGTTCCAGAGTCACTTTGATAGATTGAGTCTGAGTGAGGCTGGCATAATTTCTTGGAACGACACTGATTCTGATGTTGTGCTGCCCGTAATACCTCGCGTCTTGAGAAGGAAGCTGATCGTCGAATGCCACGAAATGGCACACACAGGGTGCACCAAGACATACGACTTACTTCGGCAGAGGGCCTACTGGCCCGGGATGAGAAGTGAGGTGATGGATTATGTGGTGTCCTGTAAGCGGTGCCAACTGATGAAAGGGGATACGACAGGGGTAACCAATCCCATGGAACCCATTCCTGTATCAGAAATCGGCGAGTTATGGTCTGTGGACGTCATGGGCCCCTTTCCGGTGACAACCAGTGGAAATCAGTATATCGTGGTGATGACAGAACACCTGTCGCGGTGGGTCGAGGCGGCAGCCGTGCCAAACCAACGGGCGACGACAATCAGCGGAGTGGTAATGCGTCACATCGTGGCCAACCACGGGGTGCCAAAAATGATTCTAACGGATCAAGGGCCTTGCTTCGAGAGCGAAGAGTTTAGGAGTTGCTTGCAGAAGCTGGGCATCAGACGGCTGAGGACGGCACCATATCACCCGCAAACAAATGGTCTTACAGAACGCAATAACCGAACGATCAAGGAGTGGCTAGCGGCCAAAGGAGGTGATTGGGAAGTGAACCTGCCGATGGTGTTGCTCGCTCATCGGGCTTCCATACAGCCAACCACAGGCAAGTCCCCGTTCATGCTGATGTACGGTCGACATCCGCGCCTTCCAGTTGATCAGGAAATTGGGTTATGGCCGGCAACACACTTGTCTCCAGAGGAGCTAGGAGAGGAAAGGAGGAAAGCTCGAGAAAACTTGTCCGCCGCTCAGGAAAGGACTAGACAGAAAACGGCAAGTAGAAAGGCACGACCATTCCCCATAGGCGCGAAGGTTAAGTGGAAGGATCATCAGAATCCTGGAAGGAGTGGACTGGGATCGCGGAAGCTGGGCAGCCGATGGCAAGGTCCGTTTGTCGTTACCGACCGCCGGGGGAACGTCTATACAATTCAAGACGGTCGGGGATCGAAAAGAGTAAATGGGACTCAGCTTCGGAAGTGGCATGATACACCCGAAGAGTTGCCGAACAGACCAGCTGCCGGAGCCGACCCAACGGAGGTAAATGGAAATCAGTGGCATGCAAGCAACCTTTAAAGGGTGAAGGTGTGTAACGGTGGGTACTACTGATGACGCATGCGAGTAGTATGTGTGTTCTCGAAACTTCGTCTTGATCTAATGGAAGGTGGGATTTATTACGGAATTTGTGGAACTACTTTGCAGTTTTTGCTTGCAATTGTGCGATAGTCAATGAATATCCAGGAGAGTTCAAGAAGACGCGTTCGAGACGAAGATGGATATTCCGTTTTTAAAAACAACATGCAAATGAGAGTTTAACCTTCCTGTCCAATAGTCTGTAACCGTTTAGTTGGCGTTTTCTAATAAACAACTCCGCAGCGAAGGGCTTCACTCCTTACACCATTACTGTCAGGTATCTGTAGTTCGAATTTATCCATGGTTGTTTGATGGCCCCGGCCTTTACCTGTATTAACTTACGGTAGCTCATCTCTAGTGTTTTTTTCAGTCGAATAGTTATTACAAGCCGACAGAGGATTACCGCTGAACAGCCTGTTTCTCCTTCCTCTCCCAACATTCCTCTGTCTAATTTCTCATCATTTTTCAACCTTTGGTGACAGGTACTATTCCGTTGATGAAAGACTTCTCCGTGAATTGGTCGGCCGTAAACTTACGAACAAAACCAGACGTGAACTGTCGGAAATCACTGAACGATGTGAACTCCGTCTACCAAGCTGTAAGCGACAGTTTGATAACCTGCTTTGTGTGGTGCGTCGTACCGAAGACTTGCCCGGTCGCCTGGTAGACAATATCCAAGCTTTGTTCCTTCTCCCACCGTGGCTTTCCGAGTTCTACGCAGCTGTTGTATTCATTATTACTAATCGGTATGTCCCAGCCTCGCGGAGAGCTGTTATCCTTGAACGATTTGTTTTAATTTTGACTACTATTGCATTATTTTTTGCATCTTTTATTCAAATTCGCGGTAGTTGCGTTTAATGCTCACACATCACTAGCTTGAGTGAGCACTCCCATACAGATAACCGTGTGTGTATAAGCACTGCCATGTCGAATATTTGTTTGGAAACTGAAGCGTGACAGCTTTTGTAGCTGAGCTGATTAATTCTAAATTCGTAAGCAACACCCGATGCACAGTAACCTCCGAAACAGTTTATTTTTAGATATTGTGGTTCTTGAAGATCCTTGTCGCAATCGATAAGCAAGCTGGAAGACATTCATTAATCCTAACTTTTGCCAGGTCTTTTGATGATCTTTTTTTAGATTAGCTGACCAAATTGCTACGACAGGCGTTCGGGCACCTTCTTCGACAGCTAGTCAAATTTGATGCGCGTGAAATTTCAGTAACTAACTGCGGCTCCTCATCGTCAGCTATCCTGTGTTTTTAACTGCTTTCCAGTAATTTTGGGTTCCGTTTATTATGGTTTCGTAATATTCACTCCCTGCATGCGATTCCTCATGCGCTAGCCGTGTTTACTTGTAGTAGGTGCAAGTTACTCGCGATAAAACACTCTCCATACCTCCTTTCCTCAGGTTCGAGGTATCGAAACGAAGTCTTTCCTACATTACCTTCGGTGATCTTACCTACTGTGCCGGACAGCTGATGGCTCATTGGTCCGTTTTGGCCAAAGGTTGGTTTTGCTGTTTGATCCTGGTCGAATGTATTGTCTTCAGCCCCTCTTCATTGCGTCCAAGGCTTCAGTGGCATAACACGCACCACATCCATTTCAAAGCACAACGCTCTCCTCGCACCGTTCCGCATGCTATTTGTGTAGCTCGGGGTCAATATTTTTAAACTTGAGTTTCGCATTCAACATTCACAAACTTCTCCACACGCCTTTTCTTCCCTCCGCAGACTTTTACGATGCTCTCATCAGTTCTTATTCATGTTTTTATCTTGAATGCTCTTGCAGATAGTTGGATTCTGGCTCAGATTAAGGGTTGTTTACTATAAAGCTCTTCAATATCGACGGCTGGCGAAACTGCCAAAACCGATCTATTCGAGGGGTATAGAGGTTGTAGTAGAGGATATTATAAACTAGCGCATTTCCGCGAACGAAACTTCTTCTCACATGTTAATTCTTTGATTCTGAATGAATAGTGTTGTAGCCGGTTATATGGAAACGGTTAGGTTTACCAAACCTATTGCTGCCGGATGATTTGAAATCATTCGAGGAACCGACAACTGCCTATAGATAGAGAGAAGCGTTTAACTATGGTTAAATTTCATGCTTTTTGTCAGGTACTAAACGGGAAATTCGCCAGCCTGTGTGGACCAAGGTAGTTTTTAGTCGTACTTGAACCGCAAACGATAAAATAACGGGGGTAAGTAACGTATGCTAACCTGTACGACATTAATTACAAGTTCTGTGGAAGGCCCGTCATTGGTCTCGCCCTTTTAGGGTTCCTCAAGTAGACCGATTCTGTAAATTTTCATTAGTTCCACTGTGTACTTGAACACCAAATTGGACATATGTGCAGATAAACAGTTTTTGCAAAATAAAATGGAGACTATGCAAATGAGTGTCTATCTGCAGGTGCGTCCAATTTGGTGTTCAAGTACGAATAGTGAAATTTCGGGGGCCAGACGTACCTGGTGAGCCCCAAAACCCGGAAACTGGTATTGGGCTGTCTCGGAGTTTTATCAGAGGAATCTACTCCCTCAGTACCTCTCCAACTAAAACATGGACGGCTTCCATGCAACGTACTTAGTTGAAGAATATTATGGACGAGAGATTCAGCTGGTAACCGAGTGCTTATCAGCACGTTGTCATTTGATAATCGGTACTGACTACTTCTCAAGTTTAGTTGTTTTAGTGCAAACTGGGCTTCAATTAGCGTACCATGGACAAAAAACTCACTGTATTACTGTTTTACCGTATTACCCACACAGCTTCGCAGTCATAGACATGTAGAACCTTGTACGATCGACTTGCTTGTAATCTCCCATGAGTTCCGGATCGGATTCAAATCAGGACTGCAAGTTGACTAATCCACTGCTTCGGTGTTTCAAGACAGCAATCGTTCTTTGGACAGGTGAACAGTATGGGTCACTGCGGTGACTTGTTGAAAAATCCCGGTTTTCTGCTTCCAACAAGGTTGTACTGCAGCTATGTATTACTGTTGAACACGGATGTGCTGTTGATGATGGTGATGATAATGATAGCGTTCTTCGTCCTCTACGTGGGATGAAATCTATCTCAGTCGCAACCGCCGAACAATGCCTTTCTTACTTGGAATGAATTCGATGTAGGAATTGGCAGGTTGCGTGGAGGTTTCCGATTGTGGGTTCGCATGCTTAACGCCAACAGTGAAGTCTGCACAGTCCTTTCTCCAAGGGGTGCTCACCGAAGGCACACTGGTCTTTTCGTCTGATTACAGAGGACTCAGAGACGTCAACTGTCTCTTCATGACAATTAGCTTAGGTTTCCGGAGGTGATGGCGTTATAAAGTGAGTGACCTTCGGTAAATCCCCTGTGGACATTTACTCTGGTGCTCAAAATCTGCACAACACCAATAACGATGTAAGGAGTGCCTTTTTTAAATTATATCGTTATTGCATATTTATCTCACTAGTGCTCGGTCCCTAGCCCTTTCAGCAAAGCCCCTTACAAAGCTGTTGTCTGACTTGAACTGACGAACGTGAGAAGTACTTGCAGCAAATACGGTGGAATAGACTCATAACGAAATTGCCGAAGCTTAAACCTGCCAAGGTTTGTGTCCCATTCCCTAACTCTGGTGGTTGAGGACTGCTACCTTGTATACTTTTTCATCCGACTTAGTATAACGATACGAGTATTGTGGAGCGGTTTTCGCTCGTTCATTTAGTCGCTGCTGGCACTAATGTTTCTTTCCAATCTGACTGCTATACGATATTCTCATTGTTTCCTCTCATCCCTAAAAGACTTGAAAGACGATTCGTCAGGTGTAGACTTGGATTTACAATTTTTCCATGATATCAAAGAATGCAAGCCGCTGGTGGAGAAAAAAGACTATTTGGATCGACATAAATCGTACGTAGTTTTTATCCCGATTTTTCTCCCTGCTGCACGCTTAGATTCGCCATCATTTGTGACCACCTTTCCTGTTTTCCATCCAAGTGGTGTTTTTTGAGCACCCCCCCCCGACATTTGCCTTCTTTTGAAGGGGTAAATGGTTTTCAGTCCATTCATCGTTGTTGACTGATACGTGGTAGTGCTGCATTGCGAATATGGTCGTCTGTGAAGTAAAATCGAAGTCCGGCTCATCGTCAAGTACTACTTGGCAACCTTCTAGAAATGAATTTCGTATGGCTCTACCCTTTCCGGTCATGGCTTTAAGCCTGCCTTTCTGTCCACACGCCCAGTGACAATCGAACCACGACTTGTCGAAGCGAAATGCCCCTAAGTCTCCCATTGGATAACAGTTAGTAGTTAATCCCGATCTTTCCACAACAACGATTGTTTGTCTAGCTGGTATCCGAATCGGATGTGCCGGTCAATAGTCGTCAAACCACAGGATGCCTGCTCATAGTAGGAGAGCAACAGATGGTATGAGCTGGGCCGATTGTGGTGTTTCAAGCAAGTCTTAGACACGAGGGTACAACAACGGTGGGCGAAAGTGCACATCGTCATCATCACTAGCAACAACGCCGGGTGAAAACACTGGTACTTCACTGCCGTACAACCATGTCAGTTTATCTGAATAAAGCCTTATTATAGAAGGAAAAAACAGGACAAGGAGGTGGACCTAGGGCTAGCCTACAATAAACCTCCCACGTGTCCACACCTCCAGCAGTCAGTCAGACAATTTGGATAGGAACTGACAGCATGACCACCGCTGACATCGGTTAACCGCCATATTGTTCAGTGTCTCCAGTCAAGTACATGGCGGGTCACATGGACCTCATTCTGAAAGGCAAATTACACCAACGGCACCCAAACTTTTCTTAACATCCTTCATCCCCTTCTGCCACATCAAATTCTGTCCACCTCTAAGTTTCGTTCATTCGGAATTAGGCAACGCTGTTCTCAGGATGCGTACTACATGGCCAAGCCACCTTAGCTTGCAATAATGAGTGTCTTCTTTGAGTGAAGTACTGTCTGCCTCTCCAAAGACCCCTTTCTCGGTCACACCATTGCGAATTCGCTAGTCCCAGCCCGTTCCAGCTCTAGTTCTAAGACATCCGTGGTCAGAGACCCGAGGGGAACGCCTCGGGAGCATTTCTATCTCCAAGGTGTCAAAGACAGGTGAAGAAGATTCAAGCAGCGCATCGATTACGAAGTTGAAGAGGAAGGGCACCAGAGGACATCTCTGCCTAACACCACTGGATATGGTGAACTCAGGAGAGAATCTGCTGTAGACGCGTCCACGAGAGGCGGCATATAAAACTTTTATAAGAGATGAATTTAGAAAGGACACCCTCCATGGCCGAACAACGCCACACTTTCCGGCGATCAGCGGAATCATAAGCATGTTTGAGGTCGAGCAATACGACCATTGTTGGTCGTCGGAAGGAGTGGCCCAGTTCCAACACTTGCCACGATGTGAAGATATGGTCAGTGCAACCCCGGACACGGTGAAACCCAGCTTGATTCTCGCGGATCTGATTCTCTCGACTACGGATAAACTTGCTTACGAAATTGCTAGAGAACACCTTGGAAGCTATAGGCACTAGGCTGATGCCCCGGTGGTTTTTGTACTATGATCTTGCACCCTATTTGCATGTGGGGGTCATCGTAAAGGCGCCCCATTCTCTTGGAGGTTTTTCCCCACTCCATACATTTTACAGTAGGATGGTTAGGTTATCCGCGATGGATTTGCCCCCTTCTCTGGAGAGTGCAGTGTGTGAGCCGTCTGATCCAGGTGCTTTTTTGCACTGAAGCTATGAAACTGCATGCTGAACTTCCATCGTTGATGGTGGACTGATGTCGATGTTCCACTCGGGTTCATTTAGTCCTATCAGAGGGTGAGTTGGTGGGGCCCGTCCACAGAGACGTTTTTCAGGTGGTGAACTAAATGCTATTATATCAACCGACGTGTTCCAGAGGTGAACCGAATACATACGCGTGCCCGCACAGTGCCGTGGTTGGAGTCCACGGTTGGTTTGCAGTTGGTGATTTCTAAATCACACGGTGAGCGCTTGTGGTGAAGTTTGTATTGGCTAGAAACACATGTTCAGCACATATTTGAAGAAGCCGTTTCCCATTATATGTTTTTTAGCGTCAACCCCGAATCGCCCACCTAGATGGGCTTCATCAGAACTTAGTCGGCCAACTTGAGCATTCATATCAACTGTCAGAATCACGATATCTGTGCTCCTCGCTGACCGGAATAACCATGACAGATCTCCATATTAGCTGTCTTCGTTAGCCTCAGAGCTGCCGTCTCTGGGAGCGTATGCTTACATAAAAAACAAACACCATTTACCACGTCGAGATGCATTGATCTTGATTGAAACAGTCAACCAAAGAGCACAAAGCCGGTTGTTTACTGGAATCCAGTCCAGTAAGGTGCATTCAATTCTGGGGCTAAGCACAACTCCCATGCCGTAGATACCATGAGCCATTGCCAAGCCATCAGGATCACCAGACACCCGAAGAGTAAAGTGCGAGAAATCCGCTTCGTATCGATCGGTTCAAGGGTATGACCCTACTAGGGTTTTGAGTGCGTGTTTTGGAGGCAACATCCATAGATCGTCAGGAAGAACAAGGTCTGAGCAAGAGCTACCTGTTGGCCAATTCGACACAAAATACGGATGTTGAAGTTAGCAATGTGGAACAGATCCCTTGAGTATAATAAGAGTTTATTTTTATCTTCTTTACTAGGCAGAATCTTAGATGCGGAGCAACGGTTAGCTGATTGACAGCTGAATTAATCAGATGAACTTCAGTGATGGACGTGTGGGGAGAAGTCAGTGAACGAAGACGTATAGGGTTGAATGATGCTTCCCGGTCATCCAGGCCTAAAAGGGGCATTTGGCTGTTGCACCCCACCTTGAGCGTTTGACTCAAAATCCGACCTACAAGGCAGTTGGAGGATGTAGCAGTTTGTTCAGGTACGCTGGTCCTAGCATCTCACTCAAAGGTTTGAACCGCGAGGCAGCGGTTGTTAGGGTTTCTTGAGGGGCCCTTCTCGGAGCTAATGGCTCAGTAGTGTGACCCACTTGGCTGCATGGAGTGAGGCATAACTATCTGACTCCTAGTACGACTTCTTGCGATTGGTCCACTATTTAGCCATGCAAATTATTTAGGACTTCGACCGAATTGCGTAATGCGCCGGCGGTCACGGTCAACCGTTGGGCGATCGGAGTGTGTGGTTTTTCAGGCCGACATTTTCTAACCCGTCCTTCCTCGGATTAAGGCAGCATTACTGCCTCCATAAGTATGGACATACTGATCTCCTAAAGAAAACGCCTTATTATCCTTACACTCCTTTCGCAGAGCACAGTACGACTTTACCTGCAGAGCGCATCGTATTGCGATGTCTCGCAGTACGGAGGTTTCCACCAAACTTCTCTATCCACGCTCCTGAATTCTGGCAATTCCTCTTGTTGAACTGTATTATCCACCAGGAGGAATACTTGTCCGAACTTCGAGCAATTTTAAAGTGTTGCTCGAGATCCCATGCCTAGATCTAGTTGGCTGTGCCGTTCCACAAGCGGAGCGCCCAGCATCCTGCAGGGTTGCGGGCAGTACCTTCCAGTAAGAGCTAAGGTGAGGTGTTGTCCGAAAGGGACTTCAGTAGGTGGTTTTGGGAGGCTTGCTTCATGACAGGGTCTGAGTGCCAGGCGAGGTGCGCGCGTCTGGAAAGTGCAACGAGAAGCAGCAACGGACAAGTACGGGATCAGAATCCACATACTTGTTTCAGGACGAGTGGGAGCGGGCACCAGTTACTTTTTATCATCGAGGCGCCGGCATCTTTCATCAGTTTCTTTGTTTTGGTCTTATACGGCACCCCGAGTATTGTGCCATAAAAATTTTACTGGAGGCGCCCAATGACAGAGTCAATTTGAGAACGAATGACCTGGCATCACTTTATTACAAATACGGTTAGTGGTGTTGTCATTCTTAAGATGACAATGTTGGGTAGATACTCATTGGAAAGTGAAGAAAACTGACCTCCGTTCTTTGTGGTTGCGTCTATCAGGTGAGTAAGCTGGTGACCCACAAGACCGAACCTACTAAGGCGCAGGCGTCCGCATGTCGCGCAAGTTCACACTGTCCTAGTTGCGTTAGAGAGACCGAACTCTTTCCGAATGGTTCGTTTGTTTTTTACTTGTGCGGCACGTGTTATCTCAAAGCTTCACGTGCCTGTGTAGACAGCGGTTATCAGCACCGTTCTCTTTGGTACCGGGTCCTCTCATGACCTAAAACGAAGTTTACAGTTTTTCTAACTGAAGGCTGTTCCCAATAGTCAACCTCATTTTTCTGCTGACCGTACACAAGTTTTTGGATGCCGGTTTTGACCATCCCACTCAAGTGGCCTACCAAGAGAAGCCGTTTTCACATCATACTGCATTCAACTCCAAGTTTTTGATCTCCGACTGACTTCATTGTTCGGAATTTTGTCTTCTTATTTGATGTGAATGACTTCGTACAGGCACTGCACACGAAATCGGTTAGGAACCCTAACATGTCCATATAGCGTTCAGATTTCGCTGCTGCACAGTACTGAAGGTAGCACAACCGTCGGATGCACTGCAGTCTTTCTATCTATGCTGTAGTGATGGTTGTTCCAGACACGCTTCTCAATGCGGCCAAATAGCACACTGACTTTCACAATTCGTGCGTTCATTTCACTGTCAAGCATCAGGTTTATGGATAGTGTGGAGCCAAGATAGCAGGAAATCGTACAGCAGGCGATCTCACTGATTCGTATCTTATGTTAAACTCTTCCTACAGACTCAAACAGACAAATGTGCGGGGCCATCTATGTTGTAGTTACAGTGAGGTGCTACTGAACCGAAAGCCCTGGCAAGTCTATAATCTGGCGTCACGATGCCAAATTAAAATGCAGTCCGCAAACAGACGGACAGATAGGTATTGGACTGGCACACCATTTTTTGGTCAAGAAGCGCTTCAAACCGATATTTAGCTGGTATACTACATTGGTGGAACGCCTGAACGCAGACGGTTATTAGATGGACGCTGAACACTATTCAGGCAAGAATAAAGACCTATTTCAATCCTATACCAATTTCGCCAACGGGCCTTCTTCCGAGCAGTGAATTTTTGCCAACAGCCAAGCTCCAGTAGGGCGATCCGCAGTGCTTCTCCGCTGCTTGTGTCAAAAGTTTTGGTGAAGTCCACAAACAATCCATGGTGCGGTTGGTTCCGTTGACACACTTCTCCTGGACTCGTTTTTCGACAAAAAATTAATTCACTCATAGCTGGCGAAATACGCTCACTTGCAAACTAATTTGGTGTTAACGGGAGATGCAACGTATACTAGCTGAATCACTCGTCCAGCTGATGAGGCCCAAAAAGGACGAAACTGTTCGTGGGCTGTCGAACAGTTTTCAGCGGCTTCATGAGCGGCGTTCCGTCAAGAAAATAGTTTATTCGAAAGTTGGTCGGCTTGAAATTCACACTGCTGTCCAGAAACATTTTCCTCCATAAAGCCACCGACTGCTCGTCTGAACAGGATACGAGCCACAAACTTGCATGCTGTGTATAGGAGGCTGATGACGACGTAGTTGTCCATCCGTGCAATGGCTGTAATTTCAGCCTGAACACTTTCGCAGACAAGCTGTCCAATCCCAAGTTCACGTTATCAGCTATAAACCATGCGTCAAGTGTACCTTGACTCCAGCTGCCACAGTTTCGATCACTGGAAAGTGGGAGAACGTGAGAAATACAGCCAAGAATTGGAAGCTATGGCTCCTACTGTATGCTTCGTACTGTATATTTCTCTGAGGGGACGGGGAACTGGGTAGCCATGCTTTAAAGGCGATAGCTTTGGTGCTAGAGCAAACAGAGCCCTCCAAGGCGAAAGGTCTTCTGTTATGCGAAGTACATTTCCTAACCAGTGTAACTTATGAAGTTTAAGTAGGTCGATACATGAAATACAATCATTTGCAAATCAATTTGGTTTTGCGAGAGACCCACCTGGAACCCAGCTGAATCTCTCGTTTGTGATGTTTCCATACAACTGAATGTGCTGCACCAGGCCGCCTCATGTTCCAGTTGCTACGATATTCGAGATATCGCGATGCATGTAATTTTACGCAAATTGATTTTACCAAATTGACTTGCAAATGGGTGTATTTCTTGAAAACAGCCAATTTGGGTTCAAGTAGAACATAAGGTTGACGAAAACTCGGGGACTGCGCCTGCCTGATGAGCCTCAAAAAGGGCGAAACCGGTCGTGGGCTGTCGAAGAATTTTCAGTAACCTTATGAGTAGTACATTGCGCAAAATTAGGTCGATACATCTTTGGCCAGGGCGAAATCCAGCTTGGTTCTGAAGATTATCCATCCTGACAATCGATCAGATTGCGCAAAATAATGCCAGGCACCATCTTCCATGCCACTGCTACTAGGCTGATTCCACGATTGTTTCGACATGACGTCCTTACGTCCTTTTTGAAAGCTGGGATCATGATCGAGACGCTCCATTGCACTGGTCTGTTTTCGTTCCAGTTCCACTGTTATCCCATTTTACAGCTGGTTTATGGCCATCGGCAGCTCCCAAGCTGTAGGTAAGTCAGCCCAGTATGTCTTCAGTGTATGTTGAGGCAGGTAAACTATGCAGCTCATGTCAACATCTGGCCGGTTGAGTAGCGCTGAAAAGTGATGTTTCCAAGCTTCCAGAGTTCCGTGGGGCCTGTTAGGCTTTTTTGCCAGTTTGTTTGTCTGCTATCGGCTGAAGCTACTGGATTTTTATCCATAGGTTTTTTTTCAGTCTAGCAACGATTTCTTTGTGACAACACTATTCGTTTTTTGTTTTCCGAAGCTTGGTCTTGGCACTTATGAGTTGCCTTCAGAGCTTGAATTTTTTTGATGACGAATCAAGGTAGATGTCTATGAGTCACTCTCATCAGAGCGATCTCGCCTCCGTTCTTACTTCAGTCCAGTTGTATTCACAGCACCTGTTTGGATGTGCTCGTATTCCAGCCCATTTGGAATATGTGTCCTCCTGGTGTACAAAGTGACACTTTTCCGAGCGCGACACTTATTTCTGTAAGCACCAGAGAATGATCTGTATCAGATTCAGCTCCACTTACCTTGCCGAGTTCTCTTTGCTGCACAGTCGTATAGTCGATTAGGTCTCCGCGTCAACCTCTTGGATGAGTCCAGGTAGCAAACGATATCTACTCGACCTTAGGATGCCATCTTGTGGTCGTCCCGCTTCACTGCTTTAATGATCCTGCAGAGGATAGCGGCTGAAACTCCGTTCTTTAAAGTTCACCCATGCCAGAAATGCTAAAGGAGAGCAGTCCGACGAGGAACAGCGAGTCCGAGAAGTAGTACGAGGCAACTTAGAGGTAAAATCGTTCACTGCGAGTGCAAGAATAGTGAGTTTTTTCCTTCAGGTGATCAGCATCAAAATATTTGCGAAAACAGCGATGCTGCCGTCCCCAAGGAAAAACGGGTTAGGAAGGGTTGGCCCTTAAAAACGCACATCCTGATCGCCCAAATTTGACCGTGACCGCTGACGCCTTATCCAGTACGGTCGCTGCTCAAAAGGCGCCTGCTTTGATTTACACCCTGAACCTTCCCACTGTCTTGTTGAGTTCAAATCCTAGGAATAAGGTACACCAGGCCCAGCAGTCAAAAAGTTCCATACCCATGCACACTACGTGAACTGTAAAGAGAAGGAACCCAGAACGTGGGGTCTCTCCTGGCTTAAAAAATCAACCACCCCTGTTGCAAAAGAACTCAAATGCTACAGGATATAGCGCCACTTAGCCTTCAGTCACTGTATCCTGTCTAAGTACAAGTTAACCACACTCCTGATCAGCCGCTCGTGGTCGAACGTTTTGGTTTTCAAACTACTAGGCTGGAGGTCATGGGTTGGAAACTCCGTGAAGTTTCGTGAGATGTGCACTTCTGATGATTTCCAATAAGGATGAAACAGCTATACAGTGCTTCTCGGCTTTCAGCATAGATTGGCCTCACCTACAACACGAAATCTCCATTGAAATTTCCCATCTCGAGGATGATGGCCATTCGATTCCGGCTGTTGAAGGCAAGGTTTACCACACTAAACAGCGCTTATGCCCCCACACTCAGGTGAGGAAAAGAACGAATTCCACGATCAAATGTCGGACCTACTTAGACTCACCCTCCAGCATCTCCCTCTTCTTGTTGAGCAAATTTAATATTGAGGTCAGCAAAGGGTCGGAAATCTGGACAAGGATCCTGGGTCCACGCGGGATCGGATCAATGGGACGACAGGGACGGGAGACCACTGACGATGTGTGCATAATCCCAATCACAAATACTTAGTTCAATGTATGGTTAGGTCTGATATGATGTGTTTCGCACAGCTTCGTGACCCACGCTACATACCCACCTTTTTCGGCTTCATCACAACCGGTTTTCTGGTCACTTCTGGTCTCTTTTTTCTAGAATGGTGATTCGTACGCTACAAGAAAATAAGGAGATCAAAATTTTACCCACCGTGGAGAGCAATTTTAAGGTAAGCATTTTCCCTTTCTGGTCATTATTGCCTTATGGTAATTATTTGAACATGAGCAATTAGCCCAGTGGTTCTCGTCAAAATCGATATTCGAAGGCTGCGCATCGGTTGGTACGCTGATGTCCGATGCTGGATTGTCTAAATTTGCCTCCAGGGGCCGTTCAAAGTAGCTTAAATGGATAAGTTATCATCCAATTAAATCTCGAAGGCTGTACCGCGATTCCCACGAATATTGGTTTGCTGGATACAAGTGGCCTATCTGTTGAGCCCCAAACAGGGCACAACTGGTTGTAGGGTCCGGGGTAGTATGACGGATTTTACAAAGCCATCTTCCGCTTCTTTTCGACATCACACAGACCCGAATTTAGACTGGAGATCGGTAGAGACATCTGTACTTGGGGTATTGGGCAACGGATGCATCGATATTGGCATAAACAGCATGGCTGTGACAGTGGGAGCCACGACCCGGAACAAACAAAACGGTATTCAAAGGGAGCAGAGGACGCAATAAGTCCGTGAGGGCCTTCAGACGAACAGACTGAATAATCAACAGGCGCATACCACTCCGTAAAACGTCGCAGTTCCAAGTGTGCGCCATTTCGCATATCGTCACACCTATAGTTTGCCCGAACTGCACTACCGTCGGACACAAAGAGAGGTCAACAGGGAATCACCTGAAGGATGGAACGACGACCTGGGACATGTGCTGAATTAAATGTAGCTCTTCGCCAGGCAGGTAGCAGCCTGAAATCCATCCTGACCATTTACGTTCGATTCCAGGCAAGAACACCTTCCCCCTCCACAGACATTCGGTCACAATTGTGACATACTTAAATAGTGGTGAATAGACATACGTAGAGCCGATAGCAATGAACGCGGGCGATGAGCAGGCAGTTAACTGTCTGTGGTATAAATTTCCAATCGGATTTCGTATTGAATAAAATAGGAGCGCTGCTGAAAAACACCGGGCATCCAGACTACTTGGCAGTAGCCTGAGGTTTAAACCTTTTAATTCCCGTATTGAATCAACATTGGTCGTTAGCTGCCGAAGAGTTTGCATCAAACTTAGGGGTGATGTTTTCCGTTCAGATTCTGTTTTGTCAATCGTATCCCATGGCTGAGTGTTCATACCCGGCACTGCTGTCAGAGATTAGAACGACAGAGTTCTGAGATAACGTGAGGACGAGGTGTGTTTTCTACTTCCAATAATACATTGGAAACGAGCTAGCAGTAAAACAATCTTCGAGAAACGATGGTTGGCATGCACTGGTTCACTCTCACTTTGTACCATTCGTCCTTCACATATCCACACTGCTGACAAATACAAGACTCCTCTACAAACCCTCCTAACGAGGGGATCTAGTTTGAGGGCATGGACATTCTCTGATTGGAATGCTGTTTTGGGAAGCTGCCTGCAAAATCATGCAGTAAACACTTCATGATTTCCGTAATTGCCGACTGATCCTGTTTTCCAAGAGAAAGTAGCACAATGAAAGCGCAATTACCTATTGTTTGATATATGCCGGTCGAGTTTCAGGTAAAACTGATCCACCGCTACGGTTTCCAGTGGTACTAGCGTCTTCTTCATCAGTGGACTATTCTCGGCGTACGCTAGTAGAGCACACGGTTAACCTCGGCTTAAGGTTTCAAACCTCGGAAAACACGTTGGTTCTGAATCATGTCGAAAATTTTATTATGCCCTGAAGGGAATCGAGGGACATCCACTCCCAGCTGGGTGTTCTTTGTCCAATACTTAATGCGTGCAATATCTCCTCCGAACAAGAACATTTTGCGAGAAAAGGCCCAACGGGTCTTTGTTGCGGGGGGGGACAACTTCCGCCGACCGCACGAGGAACTAATAATGTACGTATCGAAAGATTGGATAGCAATGTAATGCACTGCACTAATTTGGTGGAGTAATATTGTAACTTCACCTTATAACACCCGCACCATAGCAAAAATCCCTTCCAAAGACCACATTTATCATCCACGAACATCACGCGATGGTAAGAGTTAAGACAACTGCACCAGAAAGCCTCCACTTTACGGACCACAACTGGAATGGCAAAACAGGCGATCGTTAGGGTCGAAGCTTGCGTCCGATCTCTTATAAATAGTTTCACATTCTCAGATATCAGAGGTCGGAAACTGGTTGCATGCGTGTTAACACCGAAAGGGGGCAAATCGTTCTGACCCCAAAAATACGATGACGTTTAGCTAAATAAGATTATGGCAGGTTGAAAGCTATGAGATAGATGCACGTACTTTGAATGCAAACTAGCTAACAACACTGCGACCACCCCTATTATTATAGACATGCTTGCTGCATTTCAAACCCAAACAGAGTGTTCCAAAGCATGAAGCTCGTAAGCTCGCTCTTGTCATCAGTATCCATGAGGATGTCACATTTTGTTTGCCAAAGGTGGAGGACTAGTAATTTTAAATAAAGTGTTTCACATTTAGGTTGGAACAGATGGTATTAATTTTATGCTAACTGAAATCCATCTGCATTATGTGTGTGCCACACTCGGGAGACCTGAAGATTCTGGCCGAACTGGTCTCTCCTGGAAGGTCTCCACTTGGGCGTGGGTACTGGAACCCAAATGGCCTCTCTTGATCGATGTCCTTTGCCCAATGTGGTCTGTTGAGAGACGGACAACTCTAGTATCGAGACTGTTTAGAGCCGTTAGGTCTACACAGTTATCTACTACTCCTACTACTCCACTACTCAGAAGGTCGCTGAACACTCCTCAACAGCCCACGACCGGCTCCGCCCTTCTTCGGGCGCATCAGGTAGACGCACTCTCCGAGTTTCTGTCAACCGGATTTTCCAGTTGAACCCAAATTGGACGTATTTCGACAACTAATCTCATTTGCACACGAATTTGGTTTTTACAGGAGATTCAGTTGAACCTAGCTGAATCTTTTGTTTACGATGATCCGTTTCTACACAGTTATACTGACTGTTTGATACGTAGCGCACGCATGTACATGTACATCGTGTCATATTCTGTTTTGGGGTTCTTGAGTTCTTTTGGCAGATAAAGTCAATCGTCGCCTGTCCCAGTCCCTACAACGCACTTTCCCGGCTGCGAATTTGCGCTCTTGATTTACAACCAACCTTTTGACCTATTTAAAGCTCAAGGGCAAGATGCCAGTCCTTACTTAGAATATGGTCGTGTATTCCTTCTCCTGCTGTTCAACGGAATGCGTTGGGTGCATTATACGACAATTCAGCAAGAGAATGCATGAGTATCTCTCTTGCCGGAATACCACCAGACTCAGTGGTTTGGTCAAAAGCCCGATTGCGTCACATTATTAAGACTGGTCACGTGAACAGCCCAGACGAGCTGTCTGACATTACAGAGTACCTCATACTGTTAGTATCGATCCGACGGTGTCGCTTGACTATAGCCGAAGCAATCATAGTGTGATTGCGAAATCCCGTACTATATATATATATAGTATATATATATATAGTATATATATATACTATATATACTATATACTGTCAAAACGATTCGTACAAACTCTGAGTCTACCACTCTGAGTGACACGAATCAATCAACCCAGTCGCTGGACGCCCCTTTATACCACCTTGCACCCTCCAGTAAGATGAGACTTGGGTTTCAGTGACAATTATTTGTGTTTCCGCTTTTTAACATAATAATCCTAGCTATTTATTTCATTAGTTACACCTATTTTAGATATTAGTTACCGAGCGAAGAGATTCCGAAATCAGTGATGTTCTTGTTAAAATGACGAGAATAGTCCGGTATCCCCTGATTTGTGCAGTAGGACCTCACTATCCGTTGACTATCATTTTTTTACTATAGCCAATCTCCAAAGCTATTGTCACAATCGCCTGTGGTCTTTCACAAGCAAGAGAAATGCAAGACTTCTTCCTGGACATCGTGGAGAAAGTGAGTTGTCTTTCGGTGCATGTTTCGAAGGTTCTAGCCGTCTATGTATTTCCAGAACGTTAGGTTGGGTCAAAAACGGCCAGTTTTAGGTATGGTTCGACCTGGATTCGTGTTTATGAACTGGATTGTATAGTCTTGCAATTATTGCACTGAAACAGCTTTTTACATGTGATCTGTGCTCACATGGAAGAACTACAAGTGCACATACGTTTTGCGGATTTTCATCTGGCTTGGTTCGGAACCATTTCCATAGTAAAGACAACGACACCTTACCGCCTCAAGGTAATCCTGTTTGTATTTACCTTTGTGAAGATCGTTGGACTCATGCGTGCTTTGAGGTGGTCTACACGAGACGTGAGGCTTTTCTTTGAGGCTTACGCAACAACCGCTACGCTTCTTCCTCTTGCCAAGTAAGTGGGTTCGTGTTACCGTTATCACACCTACTCATGTAATCTGGGGACTTTTTTGGCTTTTTAACAAAAGTTTCGCAGTCTGCGTCCTGTTCCTAATTTCCCCATTATTGGCCCGATAAACCTGAAAGTTTTTCGGCCTTCATGATTTTCTACAGATTATTTGGCAGCTACATACTCTTAGCAGGCCACAAATGCGTTACCAGGGTAGGTGCTAAACGTATCATGAGGTAAAATCCAAATGCAAACAATAGGATGAGGAAGGCACGTGAGAGTTTTGCATGTGCTAGTTGTAACTGCATAGTCTTCATGTTTCGTTTGTTGGCGAAGTAAAGCGGTCATTTCGAACATTCTAACCGGCCTAGATCTGACCTACTAACAAGGCGTCTCCAACATTCCAATCCTATTCAGAGGGCTCTGTTTGTTCAGAAAATATTCAAATGCCAGATCTTCCACCTTCTGCCGGTTTGCGTATTTTTCTCGTCTCTTCCGGCCATGCTTTGAATGCGCAACTGAACTGTGGTATGTTACTTGGTAAGTATATGACGTGCTCAGTCACCTCAGCTGTTATAGGGTAACAACCCTACTCAGCGCGGAACTCCACAGTATTTAGTCGACTAAATCGTGATCCATACATCCTTACACCAAGCGCATTTGGTGCTTCTCAGGCAAAGGTCCAAAAGACACCCACTGCAAACTTTTAACGGACAGAGGTCCCAATTTATGTTTCATACTGACAAACACTGGTCTGCCCATTGGCTGACATTTAATCCCCAAATTTTCATTGGCGGTTGTACAAATTTCAAAGTAAAAGACTGTCCACTGTGTTGTCTGTCGCCACTGAAGATGAAAGCACTCACAGGATCCAGTCGGTCCTGGAGTAGAGATCTGTATTTCGTAGTGGAGCATGCGTACACCGTATGGTTCTACCTCGAGTAGTGGTTTGTATGTATGTATGTATGTATGCATTGTTCGTGTGCTGCTGTTGCACCGCTCTCGAATAAGTTTCACAACTGAGATGGTCGCATTATAATACTTCGTGAAGAATATCATCGATTACAAAGTTGAAGAGGAACTGGGAGGTGGGACAGTCCGGCCGCACTTCACTGGGGTAGCAAGGGCTGCGGAAATGCTGTTCGTGTTCACCCTAGGTGCCTTCTGGATTTTCTGGCGCACTCCGCTGCGCATCGGAACGTCGTACTCAGTTATCCCATTTGTAAGCAAGTATTTTCGTGAAGCTATTCGGTGACAGAGTCAAACGCCGCTCTTTTACTCGGCCGCGACTGTTGATCTGCGATGCCTGCTGTCACGTTTTAACACGTGAAGGGCAAAGATTTGTTCGAGGTAGATGCGACCTGTGCAGAAACCAAACTGTCCCTGTCGGAATATATTTTGCTTGATAGACAATCTGCTGAGATGTCTGTTGATCTATAACGAATTAATGCACCCGAGCTTCCATTATTTCGATATATTGCCTACACGTCAAGGGAATCGCAACGCTTGTTGTCTCGGACGGACGTTACATGGGACATAAGCTTATGTCACAAAGAAACAACGTTCATTGTACTGACATTTACTTGCACTACATGGTTTTTTAAGTTGTATTGCGCGAGGTCTGTCGTCAACGGCAGTAAATTAGGCTTTCAGCCCCGGCACGCACCTCAATGTTGTGCTGCAATCCGAACAGCCATATACCCCCAGAGAGGTAGATGAGGAACACTCCTTGGTGTGTAACTGTCAGGCAACCCGAAGGAAGCACGAGGGTTGTGATATCGTCGAGCCTAGACAGGAACAGTTGAAAAGCAAGGGTGAAGGTCAAACCAAGGACTTCTTGTTCAGCAACTGGCGCTGTGACCAACGAAGTTCCTTGCTCTCACATTTCTTGAATCACATGGACAATGTCTACAAATGTTCCAGCGCGGGCAGAATCGGGTGTTTTGGTAAACTTAGTTGTCCACCACGCACTGTTCTCGAAATGGTTGTGTGACAGTGAAGCATCTATATTCACATCTGTCAATGATCGTGATGAATTGTCGTAATAGAACCTATGCTTTTGCTTTGTTCGTGCCCTCGTATGTCCGAAGATTGCAGTATGTTCTGGTGGGGTGCACAGGGGCCGTGCAAAACAGATTGACGTCTGCAACATACTCACGGGGAACTAAAAGAAACCCAAGAGCAAAGAAGGTTGGCTAACCCAACATGCTTCCAAACTAGAAGTGGCGTCCACATTCGAGAGCTTCCGGAAACCCTTTCAATTTATTCGAAGCTTGGCTCAAAGAAATCGTATGTCGGTAAGGCCCCATGCGATAAAAAGTTAAACTCGTAAGCAAACTAAATAGAATGATGGCATGCTGGGCAGAGCATTTCAAATGACAATCCAATTGGCGTCCCGTACCGGCCATTCAAGACAGCTCTTGTTCCACTGAGACTGAACACTCCAGCCTCGGGTGAAATCAACAGGGAAATGTTGCGACTGAAAATCCACAAGGCTCCGGGATCGGACAGTTCGAAAGGAGAAATCGCCCGGCATACCCAGCCTACTTTATTGGCTCAGAAAAGTGGATTGAAGGAGTTATCCAGGTTGATTGGGGTTTTGCCACCATCGTGTTCATCTTCGAAAAGGACGGACATTGGGAGAAGCTTGTTGCCAGCTGCATCTATCCTGTTAAAAACGGATCCTTCGGCTGTCGCCCTTCCTCGTGATGCACGTCCGAGAAGAGGAAGTGGGGTTCCGTCCTTAGATGGGGGTGTGTTGACCAGTCATCATCATCATCATCGACAGCATGACATCAGTGTTCAACACCGATGCTTCACTGCCGTTGACCAGTGGCTGTTAGGGTAACGCTTACCGCCACCACATCATTCTCTCTACCAATTGTGCCTTTTACTCAACCTACCGCGACGCACCACGGGACTGCTTGGTTAAGAATTAAATGCCTGGGAGATACATCAACATCTGTAGGATGCTATATGTGCACACATCAGGCCAAGTCAAAGTCTGGACAGTCGTGACTTACTTTCAACATCCCAAGTGGGATGTGGCAGGTTGTTCACTATCTCCTTTCCAATGTGATTCTTATCATCGATGGCATCTTAAGTGAATTCATAAACGCTTTATTTTGGGAAGGTTTCAAGATGATCCCGAGTAATAAACCACGAGAACCAGAGTATGCGGACGATGTCTTGTTAGTCTGTGATACTGCCGAGGTCACTCAGAATGTCCTGGACAACCTGGAGGTTTCTCTGGAATTTTGGAATGAGTTTCGCGCCCCATAAGTGCGGAGTATTGTTATTCGGCTGTCAGGACCCTGCCTCGCAGGTGAATATTAATGGCAACGCCTTGGAACTAAGTAAAAAGTTTACTTGTTTGGAAAGTTGTTTTGACACCAGTCGTATGGGTAACGAGACGACAAACCGGGTAACGATAAAAAAAACCGTCCCTTGTTTGAACAATCAATGACCACCTTTGTTTTCTCCCTGACTGTGTTCCAGATGCGGACACCCAGCATCGTGTTCCGTCAGAAACCAAACTTACATATTTCCATCGATCAATCCATGTGCACATCCCCGATAAGCCATTACTTACCGGTGATACTGTACTCTCTTCATCCGTGCATCAATTTGTAGTTTTTATTTTGCAAGGTTCTGAAAGCCATGGTTCTTACTGATTCTCATTATTTGAGCGAAGTAACACCAAGGACATCCATCCAGCTGAATAATGTGAAACACGTTCTAAAAATATGAACGTTCATTTCCCCATATATACACACCTGACCGACCGCAGTTAAACATAAAAACTTTCAATGTCTCGGTACATCATTTCCATCTTTCAGCGGAGCTGAACTTCCTTGACTTTCCAAGTTGGCGTGCCTAATTTATGGATTCTTAGCAAAACGAGGACATAGTTTAACCAAGAGGAAACGCGTTGTTTTAATCTAAAAGCGCCAAATTGCGATTTCTCAGGTTGTCAACGGACTCCCGCTGCTTGGCCATTGGACTATTGTGGTGGCTACATCTTGTCGCCGCAATTCCCGCCGTTGGGTCACAACATTGGTCACTGTGCCGCGTAGAGCAGTTGAAGGTGGTGTGAGCATAGGTTTCACTCAGAAGGTTGTTGTTCTTTGGGCTACTTAAACTAGACATCCATACGCATCAAGTTTACCATTCATACCGGACCGCGTGGTTTGGTTAGTCATGGAGTGCGTCTGAAGTCAAAAAGACACCACTAGGTTCGGTATCAAATAACAATGCGTTCTCATTGGCAACCTTGTGAGTAGTATGTTACGTCTAGACAATGTCGGCCATTGTTTTTTATGAGGTTTATGTAGCACCACATTGCGGACATTCAGCTATCAGCATTTTCGCTTGTTTTTATCATCAGTTCAATTTCTTGTTAACGGCAGTCATTGTTAACTTTCAGATCCGTGTCTTTCAAACCCATTTGGACCCGCTTCATTGTACCTTTTGCAAGCTGCATTGAGCAGTTACATCACGAATGAATCAATCAAATGATACGAGCACGAACTAGTGATTCGCTCCCATTTGTCATTCCTTCTTTCTGTAAATTGATATGATCAAACAGAAGCTTTTGTCAGTTCAACCTAACGCCCGGTTCACCGACCACATCATTGCGTTTACCCCACAGTAGCTCGCTTATTAGAATAAGCGTGAGGGCGTCAAGCGGTGATAAGTACTTCTCAGAAATTTTTTCGGTTACTTAAAGGAACCAATGATAACTCGTTTGGTCAGATGCTAGCAGCTTTTATGCATAGGAATTAAGTAGAGCAATAACTCCTGGTCCCATGGTGGAAAACGTGGTGCAGCTGTCCCCAAATGTTATTAAATTTTAGGTCGTTCACTGCACCTTAAGTTTCCTGGACGAAGGATGTTGATAAACTTTTCTGCAGTGCTAGTTCGAAGTGACCCAAACCCCTGAAGTCAATTTGCCTTGAGAGACAGCCAGGTTCTACGAAAGAACAGTCCCCGCGAGTATTGTAGTCTATACGACAGCTGAAAAGCTCTGGAGACTGACTTACACAGTTCCTTCAACCGTATTTTTGAGTTGCACAATGGCACGTGAACTTGTTGTCGATTTGTCGAAATATAGGTGGCTCGGGTGTGTTTACTGTTGGTTGATCAGATGGTAGTTGATCTGTTCGCCGAGCTCGGCTCAGCTGCGACTATTGACCACTAAAGCTGATAGTAAGTCGGACAGGTACCAACATTTCCGCGTCAGTGTCATCTTCCGTCCATAATCTTTTGATCATTGTGCCAGACTGCTATTCGCATATTCTTGAACGGGAGCTGTCCGCCCATCCATCAGCTGACGATACCAATCGTAACAACACTTCACTTAGCAGCTCACAATTATCCATAGAACCTCTTTTGAGTATGTCCTTAACTAGTACCGCGGCTGAAAGTGGTTCGTACGCTTCATTTATCCCGTTTGAAGACAAGACAGGTGCACTAGCCATAACTTACGGCCAACTGGTGCGTCACGGTAAGCCATCGCACACATCTATTTAGTCGTTTGTATCCAACCCTTCAACCAAGTCAGCTTCCTCGCAGCCCATGAAAGTTTGCAGTAAAACCCAGCGGCTAGGTAGCTCACTGAATGAAATGCCTTCCGCCCATTTCTACTGTCTTGCAAATAGCCCTTTGTGCGAACAAGAGAGATCCAAAGAGGTCTACCTAGGTGAAACAAAACAGTCTCGCAATATTTTGGAGGCGGAAATTTTTTTTCTCGTTCCTGGCTTACTGACTGTATATTCTAAAATAATTGTTTGGAAGTGAAGGCTTTTGTAGTGACTGACATCAAGGCCTCAAATGCAATATCCCTTTCAGTGTTTGCGTATCCGTCAAACGTTGAACATGAAGATACATAGTCCACCGCCTGTGCAACTAATTGGAGAATGGTGAAGCCGTGTCGACACGATGCGCTCTCTCCAAACGATATGGTCTCGTCCCAACTTTTCCTATCAAGGCGTGTGCCTCTTAAGAAGAGCGCGATTTCGGCCTGTCTCAGGAAGACAGTGATCAATCGTATGTTGGAAAACTGCAACCGCCCCAGTACTTAACTTGGATGGGACTTATTGTGACATACTTGTTTGTATGCGGTACCGTCAAGACGTCCCCTGTAGTTTACTTTAAAAAAAACTAACTGAAAAGAACTAAATACATATACTAAGATAAGTAACACAGTAAAATCACGTCAAGTACTGAGAGGAATACCCTCGTATACATATACTGTGTGGACTGGTTCGCTTTGCAGGCAAACCAAACTACTAAAATATGAAACAACCGTGAGTGGGATATGTACAGAAAAGCTGCAAACCAAAGTGATCAAGGGTAGAGTATGAGCAAAGAACAAAGCAAAAGTCACAACGATCACATTCACAGCATAACTGGAACCATATGATTGTCAGGAGTGAAAACAAAACACAGGTCGGCTCATACTGCTGCCTGGGGGAGGGGAGTACCGGATAACAAACTGCAAGTATGTCATGACAGATGACCACAGCCCTCGGTCGACCACGATGCACCAGTCGCCGCTTGCATGGTAGGTAACAGGTGCGAGTTGCACGTGGACGTAGAAGAAAAAGTTAGTTTACCGAAAGTCGGGTGGCAATTCGTTGGGGGTGTGCCGCTCGACAATGGAGAGAAGGTAGGTGTTGTGGGTCCTAAGGAGGTGTTGGGTTTCACTGATGTGTGGTTATTCATTGGATGTGAGTGCGAGGGGTGAGGGCATACATTAGGAGCATATTTTTTAACCGATGACCTGGCTCGTACCGTTGTACGAACAGATGGACCATTAGGATTAGAACAATCAGAATACCTAGGGAAATTGGCTAATTGCCTATGCTGCTTATTTATTTTTACTTCCTCCTCACCCCCGCTGTCGTTCGGGTGTTCCGAGGACGGAGATGAAGTAAAGTAGTCCTTCAAAGAACCTAAGCTACTGGTACTGTTACTAGTGCTGAGGGATTTCGTTTTCCGAAAAGGACGAGTAGATGTGTAGAGGGAGACGGATGCCTGTGTCGAGATCCAAGTGGACAAACGGTTGGACCTGCGATGACCGAGTGGAGGGCGAGGCACGCACAATCCGGATTCCTTCTCTAAGGGTGACGAAGACAGCTCAGGTGTTTTAGATAGTTCGGTAAACGCCATATTCTGCCGCTTCTCTTTTAGTTGCGTATGCTTTTCGGCGACTGGTTCACACTGGGTTCGTTTACGAACAACGACGAATGCATCATCTATTCGGGGAATATCTATGGCTAGTTTCCGCTTCATAGCTCGTCGTAGCATACCGTGTGGTTGAGTGCTGTATGCCCGATACCCAGTGAGGTAGTCGACGATGCGAACATCCCGAAGACGACACCGAGTACCTTGCTCTTTATCCAGCACATCGAAAGCTCTGGATAATCCGGAGGTAAATGCACCATGCGTACACTGTTGGCCACCAGCGCTGTCCACTGTACCTTCGCCAGCGAACAGTAGGCGGGGGTTGTCCTAAAAGTAAGGGAGGACAGGTTAACGAGAATCTAACGCAACCGTGAGTGTGTCAGTATTTGGTGGAGGGAACAGGAGTAGTTGATACTGCTAATTGCTAATTGAAGCATCCAGTATCCAAATCAACGGATCCAAACGGCTCCCTTTGTACCTAACAGAAGAGTTGACTGATAACATAGAGTAGGGAAGCCGCAACAACAGAATATGAAACTGAAGCGCTCAAATTTAACTAATCGGTTCAAACTTCGACGAACAAAGTAAGTAAGAGAATCACACCGCTCAAGCGTGACCACATTCGCTTGTTCAAACGTGATAATTCAGATGCGTCTAGTTTGTGCTGGTGGATTACTGGTAACTCGCATCGCATTTCAGATGTCCGGAATTCAAACCCCAGCACGGTCAAGGATATGCACTGCCGGTGAGCTCTAATAAGATAAAAACTCAAGTCCAGTGTCCCCACCCCCCTTTGACGTGGACTCACAAGAATAATTTCGCCAGGACAGAAGGACTGTCAAACGGGAGTGATGTAAATGCGAATTCTACAAACCCCGCAACCACCAACAAGAACTAAAGTGGGTGCTGCTCTGCTCTCAAAAGCACAGCAACAGTCCTGGAACGCAACCGAATAAACAATCGCCGCTCAAACGCAGCCACACGTATCTTTCAACCTTGAGCTCTCTAATACTGTTATAGACACCACAAACCTCCGGGAAACGCCGGGCTACTCTAATGCAGCTACTTCACCACACAACAGTAGCTGACCCAGTAAGGCCTAAAGAGAGGGGAGGTTCGTCAATAGTCCGACCGAGAATTTGGTTCACTTAAGAAACTCCATAACATGCTTCAATGTATTTAGATCAGTTCTAGGGCATCGCAGTGACGTAAAAAGTGCGGTATCCGTCATCTACGCACGTATTCATACAAAAGTCCAAGTCAAGCTTTTGCGTCTGTTTCCAAAGGCTTCCCAAAGCAAACCTGCTGTAAGATGTAAATAAGATGAGTTCACTCAGTGATCGCCTTTCTGCGGGGAGGTGCCGGAAGTTCAACGCAAACCTGCAGTCACCATCTATGACTCCGAGAATCAAATTAGAGCTTTGGTCTTCAGCTCCAACACTTTAACAGCTGCTTTCTAATGGATCGCAACTGCTTACGTCAGGCGACTGGCGAAACTGTCCTAAATAAACGGTATTCATGACAAATCCTTCGCAGCTTCAACCCTCAGATGTGCAATTACTCACGGGAGAAGGAAGACTACTAGCGTAGGCGTGTCGGTCAGCGTCACCACTTCCCACTTCGCCAGCAGTATACGCTCCCAAACTGAATGGGTCTTCCGACCATCGCGTCACCATAGTGAACAGCGGACTCGGTAAAGGACATTGGGCAGGATACATGCCTGACAACAGGTCCAGAATTTCTTTAACGACGGCTTCATCCGGTCTGTTGAGAAGTCGCAGCTTCGATCCACCCCAGAGGTGCGCTACGAGCACACCTGATTGACCGAAGTAGTCGCAATTGAGAATGTGAAGACGCGCTCCAGGACAAACAAGCTGAGGGGTAGTTCGGTCCCAAAATACGTCAGAGGGATGAAATCGAAGCACGACCTGTCGAAGTGAGAAAATCCAAGTAGACTTACTGCGACTGTTGCGGTACTACTAAGTACACGAAAAAACATGAAGCTCTAAGTTTTTAGGTAAGAACTTTGCCCTTTTCTCAGAGTAAATAACACCACATAGAAAAGAATGGCATTAATTCAGGAAATACAGTGTTTCCACTGTGGTAAGAAGACACATTGGAAAAGTGGAACTCGTGCTCTACCCGGTCACCCTAACTATGAGCAGGCGAGAAACACCTTTTGCCACTAATGCCAGCATTGTTTTAACTGAACATCAAGGGGATTAGAATGGATTGTTGCAATCTCAGTCGTACATGCCAGTTTCCCACTTCAGAAATCAGATTACGCGACACTCTTACAAACCTTGAGGACTGCTCGCAATTTCTCCCAGCGTATCTCCAATGCCATTCATTCCCAGATCCTTCATTCACCAGAGGCCTAAACAGTTCATTAAGTAAGGATGGAAACGGCTTACTTTCAAAGCGCTTGTTTAGACTTCAACTCGGTGCACAGCAGTAATAAAAGTGGGTTGGTGAATACGGTAAACAAATGCAGGCAATGGGGCGGATCATCGTCGACAGCACATCAGCGTTTCACACTGTTTCTCTGTAATGGGTGCGTTTAGTGGATAGCAGCTTACAGTTTCCGACCAACAGTCATCCAGAAAAAGATTGACCATACTGAAAATTCCTTCCGCTTGATAGTTCTGGAAACGCAATAAGTCAAAGCTTTTGATCGACGCAACACGCTACCCACTAGGTCGCTAAAAACTCTTCGATATACCGAATACCGTGCCAACTGACATAGAAGGCAGCCTATGTGCAAAAAATTCAGTCGAAGAATAACACGAACGACGGATTCTGTAGTCTCTTGTTGACACCAATTTGCAAATGAACGTGTCAGGCAGAAGCTTGTTTTATTCCACAGTTTAGGATGTCACGTACATACTCCCTTGTGCAATAGTCAGTATGGATTTTCGAACAGTGATCTCGGACCGGTCAGCTTTTGTTAACCAGTTTCCATTCTGGTGGTATGCAGCGCAATCGCCAAGCTCTTACCAAGGCCCACTCTCGGAGAACAAACTTCTACCATGCAAACTAACACTTCCTGGTAGAACATAACTGCATGCACAAACGTGTAATTCAACAATGACACGAGTCCTTTAGTAAAGAATGGGTTTAGACTATCACTTCTCAATTGTACATACCAAAAAAGCTGCGATCCACAGATCCCGTGCATCAAGCGAAGAGGCATCTGAGTAGTGTCATGCTTGATAAGGCAGTGCCGGAGTTGGTGTTTTGGTAAGTGGAACAACCATGACAGTCAATCAAAAATACACATGATAGTAGACACAAGTAAATGTCCCCTCACTACCTTCTATCCAAAATTCGACTTGTCGCCACCAACAGTCCCTTAGTACCCCATAAATTTCGTGGGAAACGCTGTGTTAAAACAACTATGAAATTTAGCACATACGACTAAATTGTTGTCAGTCCGGCGATAAGACTCTAGAAACAAACGGATTATCTGGGATAGAAGTCTCGGCGCTTCTATACAATCCTTGAAGACAATTTGTTATTTTCGAACAGTACGTGGCGGTCATTGATGGTATGCCGTACACGAAATCCAACATCAGACAAATTGAACTTTTCCACCTAGAGGACGCGTAGCATAGTTATATGAATTTGTCACATGCATCTGCCGAGACAAGTCATCACAATGGATCAGCAGCCAACCGCATCTTGGCGCTGTCAAAATACTCAGTACACCTGATGCCTTGAATAGTGGTGAATCTATATGTCAATAGCAATCGTGGTTTATCTACTGGAGAAGAGGTAGAAGATTTCGGGAGAACCGTGGGCAATCTCCCATCTTCAACGAATTCAGTAGGTCACAATTGTTCTACAAATGTCATATCGTCCAAGCGTAGCGCATTGTCCTGTTCGAACATGATAGTTCGGGTACGTCCGGTGTGCGCTGGTGAAGCAGTGGAAAGAGGCTCACATCACAAATTAGAGGTCCGGATTTCAAATCCCAGCACCACTGAGCTCCAACAAGAACAAACGCAGGTCCGGCGCAGAACGGTGGGAAAGGGATTGTTCCAAAGAGTGTGATGCGAATACATAACTGAGGAACGGAAGTCCAAACAACCCCTCAGTGAGACAAAATGTTACGGTCCCTTAGTCGCACAATGGATCCCTCTTGTGATAAATAGTTCCACGGTGAACAGATCTCGCATCAAATTAGCTTATGGTTAATTGGCTCACCATAAACTGGTTTACGATGAATTTAATGCGATAAACCGATTAAGCGCCGTCACTAAGGCGTGCTGACGCCGTAGTAGCACCCAGAAACGCTGACGCCCTCCAATAGCGAACTGTTACTCACCAGTAGAATGAGGGTGATTGCAGCCCACCAACTTTATTCTAATCCAATACCTTTGGCCTGGAAATGCCCATAGTCCATGTAAAGGTCAGGTATGGAAAAACATGTCCGCTTAAATTATGTCTTCCATATTCCCTTGATGGTGAAGTTCGCCTAAAAATATAAGAACAAACCACGACTCACCGAATTTTGGCCGGAAAACGCATGTACTGCCTACGTGCATCCAAGCTTATGGAGTAGCCTTCGGCTGTTACAAACTTGCCGAGGTATTCTGAAACAGCTGACAATCCTTCTCCGGACTATCTTTGCACCTTCTGTATACAACCTCCCAAACTGACTGTTAGCGTGTCTTGCCGTATTTTTACAGCGCTCCTCTCCCGGACTCACCCACCTAAACAGTAGCGTTGTTCCGTCAGTTCGACGAAGATGGTCAAGTCGGACGACTGGCTTGGAGAAAATTACTCATAGTATGCAACATTTTCATGGAGGCACATCTTTTGTTGAACCTTCCCAAATGCGGGTTATTCTCACTAGAATGGATTCGATAATGGAAATTCAGGACCGGTAGAAATCGCTCTCTCGTATGATAGTTTATCTCTAAGTGAGAGTCGTTGTATCGTAGAATCGAGCATTCTTCATGTTTAACAACACCTACGATGAGTTGCGGCGGTTGGTCTTTGGCGAAACGATCAAATGAAGTCACACTATCGGGGCTATTCATTCACCATCAGTTCCGAACTGAGAACCTTCGTAACATCAATCGTTGTATTCGCTTACGTTCCATAAATCACTCATTAACTCCTCTCCTATCCAAAGCAAAATGACACCATCTAGTTCCAGTGGGAACAAACGGTTATTCTTCTACAGTGGTCTCCCTGAGAATCAAACGCCTCGGGAATATAAAAAATCATTCGCTCTGAGAGTTCCGCCTCTATGGGGGACAGTTTTACCTTCATCACGGTGCTATCAATCGTGTGTTTGTGCCCGGTCAATCTGCGCTAGCAAAGAATAACCGAGAGAATTCCAAAAAGTGAACGCAATACTATGCATTGGAGTGGACATGTAACATGAGAGGCAGATGTGCGTTTCACCATTTGGGTGCGCCATACGAAGCAGCTACACCCTACATTTCTTCCTGTGTATACACACCACCCAATTCTGCCACTCGGTGTTGTTATACACTGTTGGAATTCAATCGAGAACTGACTCCTTTGAATCCAGTGTCGTTCTAGATGGTCCAATCATTTGTACACCCAAAAGGCAGACTGTTCACATCGAACTCAGGTTAAACGGATGCAGGTGTATCTGCGATTGCAGTCCTATGATCTTTGAATTGGATGCGTTAAGAGGGATGCCTCAAACGAACAGTTCTACTTTGATTACGTTTCTAATAACACCCGCTTTCCATTGTGGCTTATGATCACTACTTATTCGGAATGTGACGCTCTTTGTTCATCCAGCCTGACTTTCGAATCATCAGTAATTTATCCTGTCGGGTAAACGTCCCATCAAGACTGTTTGTCTCTTTAATTGCGTGTTTCCTGATCGATAGAAATGCAACTCAGAAGTAACAAGACCATAAACCCACTGCAGTCCGATAGAAATAATTAACATATGCACCACTGGCCGGTTGAATGCCTTCGTTGCATAAAGATGAACTTGTCGTTTGCATAGCTGGCTCTGCCGTCTAAGTTGGCATATAAATCTAATAGCTCTCTACTTAGAGGGACAGATCACAAGGATGTATATGGGGAGAAGATCGATATTCGCAAACGGTGGTCGTGAATTGAGTGTGTCAAAAATTAAACGATGGGTTGGATAGACATAGAAACGCCGACTGACTTAGTCTATCCATGAAAATACCGAAAACAGACTCTTGAGAAATGGTTTTTATCAAGTCGACTAATTCCATGCTAGCTAGTCACTGCAAAGGCCTATCAGTGAGAAAGTAACTTTGAGAAATGCCAAAGTCCCTCATCGACGTGGCATGAGGTTATTCCTCTTAGGTAGGGTAACCAAAAAACACCCTATTCCGCACATCCGGTGCTTTTCTTTAAAAAAAATCATTTGTATGCACCTGGTTTCAATATACTTTGCCAAAGTTTGGTGGAATTTTCCACTGTGATCAAAACGAATGCTCCAGATAGTTAATATCCTCATGCGTCATATAAACGCTGGTGCATGACAGTCTCTATGGGTCCCAGCATCTGTATCACTACGGATGCAAAGGTACGGTGCTCTTTGGCCGGAGTCTAGTATTAACCATACCATAAAATGACGATATGTGTTCAATAACAAGAAGGGGTACTGGGAAGTACAGGTGTTCAGTCACGAATACCATGTAAGTAGCCTAGCCAAAATAACGATAAAGTGAAGTCAACAAGAACCGGCTGAGTTAGTGCAGCAATGGTGCTTATAACTGTAGCTGTCTACCGTGGCAGTTGACTGGTAAATATGGATGAAGACGCAAAGGGCATCGCCATTGCAATATGCCTTCTAGGGGGACAGAAAACCGTCAATTCCGCAATAAATAAAAACTCAACAATCCCAAATTATTCCAGTTTGGGTTTTTTTAGAATAAAGGTGTTACAAATCAGTCCACGATTGGTGACCGACGCAGACTACCAAAAATGTGTATTAAAACCGAAAGGGTAATCACCTTTCCCAATGACACATCACCAACGAGTGAATATCTACCAAAAATGAATGGGATGCGCCTGCTTCACCTTCACTTGAGTTATTATGGGCTGCATTTTCATACCAGCAGGAATGAAACATCCTCAAGCGGCGAAAGACAAGCAGCGCTAACAGACGGGACTTTTCATAACTCTTGATCAGAAAAACGATAGCGTGGTAACGTGATGCGCTGCCGTAACCCAGGCATAAAAACTTATGCACGATACATACTATATGGTAAGCATAACTTCACAAGCAAATCTATTGGCTAAACTACGGAAAATCGTTCCACGGTATCGCGACATCCATATAGAAACCATAGTACAGGTGCACCTGGTGGTGAAAGTCGTAAAACTCGGAACCAATGAAAACATTCCACAGACAGCTTCTCACCTTGTTATGCGTTTCAGACCCTAATCGAGGAATCCCCAGTCGTTCGACGGCCAACGATTTTCTGGCCGGAAGGGGCGGATTGAATTTTACGGCGCTTCGTCGATCCAAACCTTTCAGGACGCCAACGGGAACTGTGATAATGCAATACTTCGCGAAAAACTTCAAAGATGGTTTTCTGCATGCTGCCGGTGGAGATTCTCCTTCTGCGTACGCTGAAGCCTCGATGCAAATGAAATCATGTCCAGGTCGAACCGAACTGGGTAGTCTGGGTTTATTGGGGACTACATTCGACCAATCGATATACCGAACAACGCAACGCTGTCGTATATCCAAATCCATAGCCAGGAATTCGATCATCTTGTCAAAACCCTGTAGTACCAATCTGTCTTCCCACTTATGTTCAATCCTGCGAGCAACGCATGGTTTAAGTGGGTACGAAGCTAGGTGTTTCCGTTTCCTCTCTAACCAATCCAAATAAAGTTGTTTTGATAAAGCAGTAGGTTGTTCAGTATCATAGGCTAGATTGGCAGATGCATCAGCCTCGTAATGTGGTCCAAGCTGAAGCTGTGCAGACAGTCGATGTGCGGGATTTACGTAGGCCATGTAGCGGACGAACAAAGAGTCAAAAATACCGCGTTCACGGCTATTTAGTGTGAGTGAGGTCCGTTTTCCAGCTGTGAACAAGAGGCGAAGGCACACGTCGAGGGACCTTAGAAAAGAGATGGAAACCATAGTACGTTACAATTCAAGAAACTTTATAGAAAGCTAGCGGAGGAAGACCTGCAAACAAGATATTAGTGAAAGTCTTGAGTTCACAACTAAGAAAGCAAACTGATGGAAGAGACTTAAAGATTGACGAATAAACAGTTGCTGACAAGTGTGTTTGGCTGCACGTAAACCACGGTTGTGCATCCGACATCCTCACCAAGATTACTACAGAAAGCAAGTATCAGTTGTGGCACAAAATCACAGAACACTTCTAATTTCTGACCCGTTTCTACCATAGAAACCGGAATCATAAGAGCTCTAGAGACAATGTAGGTGCGAAACAGAGAGTATTAAGAGCCATGTCTTTCATTTGCCTTGAAACAATGGGACACATACACAGCTGATAAATTTTACCATACTTCGGTAAGATATTGAGATGCAATATACAGCACGCAATGAAATTAACAGATACGGTGGGGAAAGTAACAGTCTACCACAAGAATAGTGCTACGTTGTAAAAAAAGCTCCAAAAGACTTACGTATTCATCGCGGTGGAAAGATCATACTTTTCGACGGCACCCTCTGATTTGAGTCTGCTCGACATCATAATGTGTACCAAGCATCGATCCAACAACAAGCTCATCTCAGTCACTTCACGCAGTGGAATTTCTTCTCCGGTCTTAGGATCCCTCCAAAGACCGATTTCCGGACACTCCCAACCTCGATATGGGCCCAAAATATCCCCAGGAGCCGTCACTGTCGGCATGTTGAGACGAGTGGCTAGTGTAAATAGTGGTTGTATATCCTGAGAACTGACACACCCATGAAGGTAACTAGCACCCAAGTCCACAACAGTAGCTGGGATTTCGTCGCCGACACAGGGCATGCGAAGAGTATGGATTCGTCCCCCGATGCGTTCTCTGGCTTCAAGGACAACAACCCTCAGACCTTCTTTAGATAATACTTTTGCGGCCGTCAAGCCCGCAATTCCAGCGCCAACGATAACGACGTCCCAGGTGTCGGAGTCCGCCATTACAGGCACCTGAAAAAAGTTAGTTAGAAATCCGTAAATTTAATGCATTAAAGTCAGTTGACTTTTCCGCACATCTCAGCTGACCGATTTGCGGAGAATTAGGCACTGTAACAATGGAATGCTGGCGTTCATTGTTACATCATCATGTTTAGGACGGCTGGTGACCAACAACTAACGTATGCTTGTTTGTTCGCAGATCTTACTTCCTTGGGAGTATATTGACATCAGCAGCCTGAATGCAGCGTCATGTTTGTCAGTCGCGTGTAGCTTGCTTATATGCACAGGCGCCCAGTAAACAGACCACTGTTGACCAGCAGACCGGTCTTAGATGCTCATCAATCATATATGCAGTACCCCCGACAAGCTCCCTCCAATATATCATTCCTTCTAGCTATAACCAGTTGGGTACAATCCGGTGAGATCTGATTTGAGACATATTTTCAGAGCCCAATACCTTTCGATCCCCGACAAAAGTTGCTCACTGTGCCTTCCCCAATAAGGACCGGGAGGCGAAACCCGTCCACCAGATTCCCCTGCATTTCGATACCATGTGTGCATCTGATAGCCAACCTTACGGCCAGGTTTGGTCCCGAGATAATGTAGGAGCTTAAGACATGATTCTCATCTGCACGGCACCAGCTTAGCGGTTCCTCTCTAGGGAGTCTATGTGTAAACGTTGACAGAGCGGTTTTCCTGGGCATGTTAAAACGTTGGTGAGTGCCCTAAAGGACTACCAAAAAGCGGTCTCTACAGAGCACTGGACCGAACGTGAAAATATGCAGTAATTTTCCTGGGGTTGCTCATTAACTATTCCTTTGCCAACGTGAATATTCCGATAAATCCCAGAATTTCGAGGCGATTACACCCCATGACTCCCAGGACCATCTGTTTATAGTGTAGCCAGTCCCTACCGCAGAAGAAAACTCTAGATCGGCTCCTTCAGACGGTCCCTCTAAAGGGCAAGTGTCTCGGAATAAGCTTCAAGAAGCGACTTAACTTTGATTTCTTTAGGGGTTGGTCTATCCACAGGGATAACAATTGATTTTTCAACTACTCGGTCTCTCCCAAAACAGAACAGAGGAAACACCGGTTTCGTAAGGTACGCACAAAAGACAATTGCCGGGCAGTAAAATGACCCTGACTGGTTGGTCATCCGACAAAGCTACAAGATATAAAATAAGAATATTGAGGTGAACCGGACCATTCGCATATATATATATATATATATATATATATATATATATATAATGGGCTCGAAATAGTTCAACGGGAAAGATACGAAACTACTGACCGGGAGGCTCCTGGTTAGGAATCGGCACTGGCTCTTCGATTACTTCTGTCTCGGCCCAAGCAACCTGGCAGTAACTCAGCCCTCGTGCTTTTTTCGAGCTAAACGACAGATATGCACCAAAGAAATGCTACAGATAAACGATGTATTATTGAAATACGCATTACATATACAGTAGAAATCTTTAATGAAGAAAAGCCCTTGGAGGGAAAATTTCATGATTTGTTCCTTGCTCGCCAGATGGACCCTTCATTTTTGCAAAATCCGGCAGCATCCGAACAGGACAACTCACAGCAGCGGAGGAAAACACGCTTATTAAAGGACTTAAATTTAATTTCAAGGATGCTAGCAATCGAGAATATCTGGCCAGTCCCGAAGCGGCCTCGATGAAGAAACTCAGAGAACGATACGCCAAACTGTTGTCCCAAATATCACGCAGGACATACGACGCCCGATTTACTGAAAACAGAGTAATAAGCTGCCTCAGAACGGACGAAACCAAATGAAAGTGTGTTCGAACCCTATTCACGTGGATCAAGATGCACTGAAACACAAGAGTCGAAGACGAAAGGACGACGGCTTTATCAGGTTTCCAAACTGATGGCTACCCAAAGAAAATCCATATGGAGGTGCTTACGAAATCAATGCCAGGCTACTTTGTCAACACAACTAGAACGGAGAAAGATTGGAAGTAAATGGTAGTAATCGACCAGCTGCAGCACTCTTTCGGTGCATGGCTGCCATGCCACCCGGAGAAAGCACGAGGGCTGACATAGTGCCAGGTTGCCCAAGCCTAGACAGGAACACATAAGGATTACGCCACCGTATATAGAAAACATCGCTGAAACGACTGCAAGACGTTTACGATAGCACGGAATAACAGTTGCCTTCAAGCCTGTAGAGAGGCCGAGAAGAACCCTCTTGAAACCAAACGGAAAACTGGATGCAATGAAGACGGATGTGATCTACGAACTTCGATGTAACGACTATGATAAACACAATGTTGGCCAAACTGGAGGGAAACTTGCCACCAGAATACACGAATTCAAGGTTGCCAGCAGAAGACATGACCTTCGCAAAGACAGAGACATCAGTTTAATTGGGATAGTGTCTAAATGTCCCGTATCTACTCTGCTGCCCATTAACAATAAACAAAATGACACTACTAAATTCATGAGATCCTTTATACATGGGAGCATCCAACGTCCATACCCTACATTAAATTGGTAAAACATGGAGTGCTTACCCATACCGTATACTCTCATAAATTTGATGTATGCTGTAACCCTGAAACACATATACAAGACTCAAGAATGGTCATGCATCTTAAAGCGCCAAGAACGAACTGAGCTCTTTCACATCTCACTCTCTGTGTCCAGTGGAATATCGTGGAATATGGTGTAAGGGTCGCACTCAGCACGAGCTGAACACGCTCTGCTGGATAAGATTACAGTGAGCAGTCGTCTTTGCGCCGTTCCGTTATTCAGCACAATCAAGCCCAATACCACTTGATATGAAAACTGGGGCCTGTTTTTAGTGTCGCTATACGCCCCGCCGGACCACAGTTCTGACGCTGAGAGCGATATGCTCTATCGAAATTTACCCGGGCTCACTCGTCAGGCAAGAGGCACTGAAATTGTCATCCTCATGGGCGGTACGAATGCCCTCATGTATCTTTTTTGAATAGAGGTATAATGACTTATTCACCCCAGTTGTCTGGAAAGCGTTTATTTGTCAAAACAAGTTCAATCTAGTTAAAGACGCAACACCTCCTTTAAGTGGCGCTGGAGAAAGCCCATCTGGCTGGGCAGCCCAATGGTGATTCAAGGCAAAAAGACAGGTCAATACTTCAACTGAAGAAGGACATGATTCCACAGATCACGCATCAAGCCGAGCGTGTCGAGTGAAAGACATAAGCATTGGGGCGGGGGGCTAACCAAATAAATGTTAAATATATTCTGCCCGACGATCATGCGAAAGTCATCGTGGCATCAGCCCGGTATCTGTCGTATCCAGGTTGCTCTCTGGCATAACTTTGCGCAGGTTGATCGATCATAGGGACAGACGAACTCATGAGAATCAAGCTGGATTATGCCCTGGACGAGGATGCACCGGCCACATATTCACCACAATATAGATTCTTGAACAATGCCACTTTCAAATTTTCTACTTTGGTCGTTTTTATTGAACTAAAGGCTACTTTGGACCCTGTCGATCATCAGAAACTTTGGCAATTTCCAGCGATCAAGGTTGTTACTGCCAAATGTATATCCCTTATGAGGACACTGTACGCGAACACCTCTGGGCGCGTACGAGTATACAGCAAGCTTTCGCCTGAGGTCACCACTTCCATTCGTGTAAGGCCGTCACAAAGAAAATGGACCTTACCGTGGTTTGAAGGTTTGTGTGCCTCCATGGACCATTGAACTACACTGGATGTTGTCCGTGCGACAGTCACGGAGTCTCTCAAACCAGGTTGGTCAATGGTTAAAGGGCTGACGAACAGTCTCCTGGCCCTTCAGGTTGGGGGTTAGAACATGTGTGGCGATTTGTTCTGTGAGACTGGTAGTGCATCTGAATTTTATGCCAAACGTCGCTACCTTGTGGTCAGGCTTTTGAGCCAAGGGCTCTGGTCGAGGACACTAATCGTCCTCCTGTCTATGTGTGGGCGCACTGGCAGTATCCCAGCCCACGTACAACCATGACACTGACAACTAAGGATACTCTCAAACCACATCGGCCGTCGCGTGGTATCACCAGTCGGGTTGCCTTACTTGCTTCATGCAGCAGGGCGAGTAAGCGAAAGCAGGCTACTGCTGACGCCTCCCTTACTACACTTCCATTTATTCCCTCTTCTACTTTACCACAACCCAATTTGAACACCCTCTTCGCAGTTCCCAGCACTAGGACTGACCGCATTCTCTGCCAGGCATCACGCTCAGCCGCAGCTTCTGTGTGCCCTACTTCAGTGAAAACCCTAAATACTTAAGTCAGTTTTCAAACCCCGAAAGCCAGTCTACATAGCTGCCTTTAATGTCCGTGCACTAAAGCAACCAGGACAACAAGCAACACTTGATCGTACGCTGGATTTCCTCTGCATTGATGTGTGCTGTCGGTCAGAAACAAGGATACGGGACGCAAGCGCTGTAATTGAACTGAGGGCCCCCTCGCTTTCTTCCATGCGCTCTTTCTTCCATTGGTTCATCTGCAATATAGCCGATCTTCATCTGGTGTCCTTTGTCTTCTTCTTTGAAGTTTTCCCACTCAATTTCCTAAATCACCCAGCTAGCACGCAGGCACAACAGTTTGGGACATGTGTTGCGTATGCCTAGTCATCGTGTGCCGGAGAGAGTGCTGTTTTCCATGCCCAACTCAGAGTGGCGGAAGCAGAGAGGTGGCCAACCCTTGACTTGGCAGAGGGGTATGAAGGAGATTACGAAACGTTTGGGTGCTGTCGGTGCTACTCGCCTCCCAGGATGGGGACCGCGTGATCCCCACTGCGCCTGATTGGAGACGCTGCAAGATATGGCTGCCAACCGATGTCAGTGGCGTTCTTGTTGTCAGTTTCTATCTAGATTGCCTGAATGAGTGTCTAGAGGTGTAGGCACCTCGGAATGACTGTAGTAAACTACCACTAAGTCCCTTCCCCATCCATCTTTATTCTTTTGCTCACAATAAGGCTTTCAAATAAATCATGGTTGACAGGCAGCGAAGCATCGGTGTTGAACACTGATGTCAGGATGTCGATGATGATGATGATGACTTCTGTTACTCGAAACCGATATCTCCTTACAATCGCTGATGATTTTTCCCGTTTTCCATTTGCCTTTCCATGTGCAAACTCGTGTGCATCTACCGTTATTAAATGTCTACGTGAATTATTCTCTTTGGTTGGTATGCCCTCGTATGTACATTCGCATCGTAGCTCCCCATTCATATCTGACGAACTGTCCACATTCCTACATGACAGAGGGATCTGTACCGGCCGAACAACTGCTTGTAATCCCCAGGGGAACGGGCAAATCGACCGTCCCAACGGGACACTCTGGAGCACAATCCAGCTTGAACTTAAGACGAAAGGCCCTCAAATATGTCACTGGGAGTCGGCTCTATCAGACGCCCTCTACTCCATACCGCCCCTTCTCTGCGTCTCAACGAATGCCACTCCACACGAAGGTATGTTTCAGTTTGAACGCGGGACATCCTGTAGCTTGGTCTACACCAACCTGGCTAACTACCCCAGGACCTGTTTCGCTGAAAGGACTTGACCATGCCGCAAGGTAGGGAGCAATCGTTGAGGAAGTACAGCTTATGAATTGCAGTCCACATTACGCCCATGTTCGTTTTCCAGACGGAAAAGAAGGCACTGCATCCATCTGCCATCTTGCTAATTGTGGTGACCGCACACATACCTCATCCAATGAATGAAATGACGCTCATACACCGCTTCTACCTGAATCGCACGCGCATCCACTCAGTAACGTCAAAGATAACGTCGATCATGTTTCAGTCTCACCTCCGTGCGTGGGCGATGCACCTGGCACCTCTGATTTAGCGAGGCAACCCACACGACCCTACATTTTAAGAAACTGAGAAGCCTGACCTAACTTTTCATTACCCCTTGATAAATTTTTACAGTAAATCTTCATTCAGACACTGTGTTCAAGTTACCCCTCTCAATGCACAATTCAACAGCCCGCGTGAATGTCATAACCATTCTTTGTATTCACATTATCGCTTCGTATAAACCGGGCTTCGTTTTTACTTTCAGCTTATGTGAGTTTATTATCACATAAGTAAAGTGCTATTCAATCTATGCAATTCCATCTTGTTCTCGCGTTTAATCAGAATCTAGATCCATAACAATTAACTAAATACTGCGGAAACCCAACTGCGGGTCGCCCTGGGGTGGACACGCGACTCAGACAACGGAGATGGCCTGCCTCAGATGTGTGTTGACCACAGACTATTCTTTCGTAGTACCAATTTCCGGAACAGCGGAAATCGCTTGAAAACGTGTTCACCAAAGAACAAGCCCCGAATCCAAATAGATCACATCGCCATCAGTTATCGGTGGCGAGGGTCGATCACTTCTTACCGCTCATTCCGGAACACCAGTGTGAACTCCGATCATGCACTTGTACGGTGCTGCTTTTCACTACACCTTTCAGGTCTACGCAAAACGCGCACAACTCGCTTAGCCACTGAGAAGCTAGTGGACCCAGAAATCAAACGAAACTACCAGAACTAGGTTTCCGAACGCTTGCCGGCTGGCCCGATATCCGACATTAACGATCACTAGCAACAGATATCCAGAGCGTTACTCAATGCTGGAACTACTCTCTACGGTACAACCAAGCAAAACTCGTCCAAACAATGGATTTCTGATTGGATCTTGGCTTTGCTGAAGGTCCGGCGACAGATTCCGCCTGGCCGCAAACACAACTTCACCCGACGCATCATCCGACGCCAGGTAAAACTGAGCGTTCTTGCGGACCGCGAAGCCTGGTGGACCCGAAATGCCGAAGAAATGGAAGACGCGAAAGACGCTGGAAACGACTGCAAGCCGTTACATTTGATATCCAGCAAAACAGAACATTTGGACCAGTGGGCACAGTACTTCGAACAGCAATTCAGTTCGCCACCTGCTACCTCCTATCCGGAATCCTGGCCTTCAACAGAAAGCTAGACTGTGAATATGAAGCTGTCTTCAACCTCAGAGGTGTCCGAGTGTATACCTCTACTCAAGCGTCATCGTGCCTTTGGCCCTGACGAATCTCAACCTGCTCTATTCAATGATGGCGGCGAATTCTCAGTCAGTGCTTGTCCAGCCTATTTGGGTCTATCTGTGAGAAAGAGACCGTTCCAGATAACTGGGTTGAGGCAGTGATAGTACCCATTTTCAAAAAGGTACTCGCAATGAATCTAGTAACCACAGTGACGTTAGCCTGAGTACCGCGGTACTAAGGCTTCTGGCGTCACTCATTTTTCGTCGTCTTACGGCAGCACGCGAATTATTGACCCGTGAGCATCAAGCGGGACTTTGACCGGATAGAGGCTGCGTCGGCCACATATCTTCACACTCCATCAGGTGTTAGGGCAACACCATATGAAGACCTTGCAACTTTCACCTCATTATTTCACCAATGACCAAGTTGAACAAAAATAGAGAGGGTAAACATCTTTGTCGGACGCCATTTTTTAGGGAAGAATTTGGAGAGTTCACCATACACTCTCACGCGCCCACAGGTATGTTAATATAGGAATCGGATTATGTTCACAAACTTCTGGGGTCACCACGGTTCAGCAAGTGCAGTTAACAGCCTTGACCGATCGACAGAATCGACAGAATCGAACTCACACTTCAAGTCACTGATTGTGGGTTGTTTGTACATATGGCGTTACCCTAACACCTGATGGAGTATGAAGATGTGGTTAAAGCAACCTCTACCAAGTCCAAATCCCGCTTGATTCTCATGAGTCAAGGTTTCGAGTGCCACCAAAAGATGACGAAGAATCAGTGACGCCAGAAGCCTCGGTACAACGGGAGTCAAACTGACATCTCTGTGGTTACCACACTCACTGCTAGTACCCTAAAAATGGGCACTATTATTGATTCACCCCAGTTGCCTAGGGCGGCCTCTTTCTCCTAGATAGACCCAAATAGGCCAGACAGGCACTAGCTGAGAAACCCACAGCCATTCTTGAACAGAGCAGGTGGAAGGTCCTCAGGACCAGCACCACGATGACGCTTGAGTAGAGATAGACAATCGGACAGTTCTGAGACTGAAGGTGGTTCTATGTTCACAGTCCACCTTTCTGCTAAAGGCCAAGATTTTGGATTGGATGTAGCAGGTGGCCAACTGGCCAAATGGCCAACTGTGCCCACTGATCCAAACATTCTCCTTTGCTGGATATCAAGGAGCCATTTTGGTCCCTGATAACTTCGCTGACAAGAGGCTTCCGAGACCCAGTGGAACGAATCGAATGGAACAGCTTGCGGTCTTTTTAAGCATCTTTCGCATCTTCCATTTCTTCGGCATTTCGGGTCCACCAGGCTTCGCAGCTTTTACCTGGCGTCGGGTGATGCGTCGGGTGGAGTTGTGGTTGCGGCCAGGCGGGATCTGCCGCCGGGCCTCCAGCAAAGACACGGTCCTAACAGAGATCCAATGTTCGGATGGGGTTAGCTGGGTTGTACCGCAAAAAGAACTTCCGGCTTTGAGTAGCGCTTTGGATATCGTTTCCCAATGCCCGTTTATATCAGATATCGGACCGTCCGGTAGGCGTTCGACGAGCTGGTTCTGATAGTTTCGTTTGACTTCTGGGTCCACTAGCTTCTCAGTGGCTAAGCGAGTTGTGCGCGTTTTGCGTAGACCTGAAAAGCGCAGTGAAAAGCAGCACCGTACAAGTGCATGATCGGAGTCCACGCTGGTATTCCAGGAGCAGCAGGCGGTGATCGACCCTCGCCAACGATAACTGATCTATTTGGATTCGGGGCTTGTCCGCTGGTGAGCACCACATTGTCAGGCGATTTCCGCTGTCCCGAAAATCGGTACTGCAAAGGAACAGTCTGTGATCGGCACACACATGAGGCAGGCCATCTCCGTTGTCCGTGCGTCTCGTGTACAATCGAAGACGACCACCCAATCGGTCCTCAGCAGCGCTTAGTATACCTACCTGAGCGTTCATGTCACCAGCAACAACGGTATCAGAGCTTTTAGTCCGCTGTAGAAGAGCAGAGCCACAGTGCGTTGGGGGCATAAGCAGGCACAATAAACGGGTTGCGATGGACCTCACATCCTTTAGATTCTCTCACAGACGTTGCTAACCGAACTGTGAAGAGGCGACTATCAGCGGGTATCCAATCAAGTAGAGACGCTTCCGCTCGGTCGCTCAATATAGTACCCACCCCAGTATATTCAGCTGCATTGGCCTCTGCATCAACGGAGGTGCGTAGCCAGGACCTGGAAGAGAGGGATGGGGCGGTCAGCTCTATCACAGTATCTTTGGCCTATATCCTTGTTTCTGAGTGCACACATCAATGCAGAGGGAATCCAACGGACGAGCAAGAGCCCCTGATTGCTTCAGTGTGCGAACATTATGGGCGGCTAAGCAGACAGGATTTCGGGGTTTGAAAACAAATTCCGAAGAGGTTGGCGTTGTTTCTGAAGTCGGACGTACATATGCTGCAGCTGAGTGTTATGCATGGCGAGCAAAACTACCAGTCCTAGTGGCGGGACCGGCGGAGAAAGCAATCAAATTGGGGTGAGGTAGGTTAGAAGAGGGAAAACGTGAAAGTGTAAGAAGGAAGGCGTCAGCAGTTGCAAGTTCTCGCTTATTCGCCCTGCTGTATGCAACAAGTAAGGTGAACCGACTGATGACGCCACGCGATTGCCGATATGGCATGAGTTTATTTGTATGTGTGCAATTCATGGTTGTACGCGGGCTGGGATACTGCCAGGGTGCCCACACGTAGACAGGAGGACGACTAGGGTCCTCAACCAAAGACTTTGACTCAAAATCCTCACCGCGAAGCAGCGGCGTTTGGGGGGAGAATGCAAGAGCATTACCATTTTTATAGAACAAGTCGCCACGCATGTTCTAACCCCCAACCTGGAGGGCCAGGAGACTGTGTTGGTCAAACCTCTAACCACTGACCAGCCTGGTATGAGACTCTGTGAGTGCAGCACGGACACCACCAAGTATTGTTCAATGGGTCACGGAGGCATGCAAGCCGCTACTACACGGTAAGGTCCAGTATCTTCGTGACAAACGTCGGTGCACGAATCTCAAAGGCCAAAATCACGTTTGCCAATTTGCGTCACTTGTGGCGTAAAAAGGCATATCAATGGATCTCAAGGTTCGCGTGTACGTAGCTACAGCAAGGGCGTACTGTTGTACGGTTACGAAATATGGTTTCTGAGAGCAGGCGACGTGGGGTATCTCCAGTTTTTTTATCACAGATGCCTCAGAAGGGTTGCTGGCGTCGGATTGCCTCAACAGATTCGTAACGAGGCAATTAGGAAACGAGTGTTTGGTTGTGTAGCAGGCACTTCAGTCGCGGAAAACATCCAGCACCATCAACTGTGGCGATGCTCTCTGTACGTCCTTCAGAATGGCGGAAGCTGTTAGGTGGACAACGTACGACTTGGCAGAAAGGCGTGTAAAGGATTAGGAAGAGTTTGGGTGTTGTTGGTGCGGTCCGCCATATAGGATGAAGGCCCCGTGACCCCTCCTGCACCTTGCTAGAGATACTGCGATAAATGGAGGCTGATCGATGTCAGTAGCGTTTATGCTGTCAGTTTCCTTTCAGGTTGTCCGATTGAGCACTTCGTGTAGGCAGCTCAGAATGTTTGCGATAGGCCAGCACCAGTTTTCTTCCTCCAGCCGCCCTTCTTCTCTTTACATTCTTGGCTTTAGATATAATTGGACAAAATTTTTGGTTGTACGGCAGTGAAGCAAGTGTTGCTGTGTTTGATGATGATTATTATGAGTGGTGGAATAGAGGGACGTCTTGTCCCACCGTCCCTCTTCAAATTTGTTGTTGATGTGCTGCTTTAAATTTCCGTGCCTACCTCGAAATGCTCCCGGGGCGTTCGCTCACAGACATTGAATATGCGGACAATATCACTCTTCTTGGTTATGATCTTTCCAACATGAAATCATTTTAAACAACCTAAGCAGTTTCACCGCACGGTTTGATATGCGTTTCACACCTGCAATTTGTTAAGTGCTGCTACGAGACTGGGTAGGATAAAATTTAAACCTCATGCTTGCAGATCTCGGCAGTTGTGTACGTTCCGATGGAGTGGCTAGAGATGATATCAATTATCAAATAGGGATAGCCAGAGTAGCTTGGGTCATCCCCGATACCTATGGCGCCGACGTGACATCGGTTTATCTAGCAGGTGCAGAGTATACACCGTGGCAAAGCGATCTATACTCCCTTATGGATCAGAAACACGGTGTAAAGGATGAACGAGAGATATCGGTGTTTGAACATGAATATCTCCGAAGGATTGGCCGAGTCTGAAAGAATACCGAGTTAGTAGTACTAAGGTACGCCAAATGGTTTTAAGAGAAGGGAACTCTCCCACTATAGACGACCTACTTACGCTTCAACGGTTACGATGGTTAGGAATGTACCCCGCAAGCCAAACGACAGTCTTTCTTGCAGAAATCTTTTGGCCCAGGCCTTCGCTGAGCGGGAGCGACCGAGAGGTGGACAGTGTATGACCTGAAAACGAAGTATGAGAACAACAAATATGTTTGCAACCGCCGCCTCACTCAATGGTAAATAAAAACGGTGTACACGGCTTAATCACACAATAAGTAGCACTCGTGCATCAGAGCCATCGCCTCCGTTGCGTAGCTACGGAGAAGTATACCATTCAAGATGGCTCACTGGTTAGAGAGCGAATTTACTGAGCGGAAGGTCCGTGGCTCGAACCCAACCTCTGCCTCTCGAGTTCCCCTGTCTAGGCTTGGGCAACCTGGCAGTATCCCAGCCCTCGTGCTTCCTTTGGGTGGCATGGCAGCTAGGCGCAGAAAGGGTGTTACATTTGAAGGATTGGTTTATGTTTAGTGAGCCGGGGACATTTCTGCAGGATCCGACCAGTGACCTGTACTGCTCGTGAGTCGGTGTCCCCGATTCTCGCCCTCCGATGTCTCTGGCTAACAAATACTTCTAGCTATTTGTGGGAGGATCGCCATACGCCAGCTTTGCATAGTCTTTGCAGTAGTATAGCATGGACCACACGGCCGGATAATTTGGTGGAACCCACAAATACTGCACGCATTTTCCGTTAGTGCGCCTTACCATCTCACCAATCTTCCGGGACTCTCAGCAGGTCTTTGACATAAGATCACCCAGCCCAGTCGAGCACGCTGTGGGAGTAGAGGAGGGTGACTAAGGTCTTTTTGACCATTCTGCCACCAAGGTTAGATAAACGGGGCTGTGGACGTTCAGTACTCCATAGTTGATGCACTAGGATCGACCCTACTACACCCGTGCTGTAAGTCCCTGCAATCGCACGGACACGCTGCTGAGTCAAGGCCAGTGGTGGATTTCCGCAAAGTGCTCCGTAAAGACACAGGTGCGCGCTTGATCTCTGCTCATTTAGTCGTCAGGCCTGGCTAGTCACGGCAATTGTCCCTTCTCTCCCACTCGCCGATTTGTGTCGGTGCACATTTGCTTGGACGCCGTTTTTGTGCGCTGTCCTTTAACCTAGCCGACACCGTCAGCTAACTGCGATCATCTTGTAGTATTACTTTTCGTAGGCTCATGGGTTATCGGCGTTTTGTAGCGATTCCCAGCCGAGGCTATTCGGCTTCTATTGTTGTCCTTAATCCGCGTGTTTCTTAAACAGGATTCGGCGGTTAACACCGTCGGTCGCCCTTCCCAAGCCAAAGTACCCAAGAGCCCGTTGTCGTTCTGCTTGTGGGAATTAACTGTTCGAACAGTTAAGAGATCTCTTTGAAATTGTTTGAGGCAGTTGCAGGGTGCTACAAACAATGCGAGTGAAATCCTCCCTTCTTCAAACTATCTTCTCCAACACCTTGAAGAGAAGACCTGTAATATATACTGGTCTGTGATTATATACCCCATACGTTTTTCTACATTGCGTAAATGGTTTGACAATGCCGAGCATTGGCGTCTTTCGATGTCAGCACATTCATCTGACTGCTTTACATAACTTCCACAACTGGAAATTAGGGAAGATCCCAAGCTGTATACACTACATTGCGGGCTGTTTTCAGGTTTTTACTTCTGAGTCCACCTAACACGGGTATGAAGACAGACTTCGAAATACCAGCACAATGCAGCCGAGAGTCAGCCGTGGACCCCAACGTCGACAAGACAACCAATGGAAAACCCAGCGTTCCGATTGGCCCTTGCCAACTCCATATTCAAATTCGGTCCGGAACAGGTTGTCCTGCTTCGTACTTAAAGCAATCTGTGGAGGATTCTGTTTCAGGTATCGTTGCTTTCCTGTAACAGCCAAAAATACATTGGTCAATTTCGTTTCCCAGTATTTGACGCGTGAAAGGATTCACTCACCCAAATATCAAGCGCTGCTGCAGTGAAGCATATACGTGATTCTTGCTAAGTTGCATAGGATTAGTCGTGCTCGGTCATTCGTCATACCTCATGTGACAACATACCAGTTGGGAAAAATAATCCGAATCACACCAGTCCATTCATTGCCTAGAGCTGAGTGGCATCATCACCCGGGAGTCCACACGATATCCAGGATCCACAGAGCCTCCTTTTAAAAACAAACCAAGGCTATATCCACCGGCAGTTCTTTTCAGGAATTTTGACGCCGTGGTAGAAGAAGGACCCTCGCAGCTAAATATCCTCCGTAGTTACAAAATAGGATCCGAAATGTTCACGGTTGCATCTAGAAAACTTTGTGAATTATTTATCTCGGCAAAAATGGGTGATGCAAACAATATTTGTCTCATTTGGTTTGCGGCAACGCCTCTTCTTTAAGTGGGTCATTTTACGTCCGGCGAAAAAAAAATAACTTGAAAAAGAGTTGGTACCATAAAAAACGAATGTAAAAGGGAAGTTCATCCTTTAAGTTAATGGCTACCTAGTGTGGACCTGCTCCGGAATCTGATAAATGCTGTGGTTGCGTCGACATGTTACGCTTAGTGTAGTACAAAGCGGCTCACAATGTAATATTCAAATTCCAAAACTGATTATCTCCGCATATAAACCCGGAATGACAGCTCACGCTCTGTTCCTATGGGCTGCAACATAAAAAGTCCAACTAAATTTTTTGCTTGTCACAGGTACATTGCGTTGTCACAGACACTGCCATCAACCTGTCTTGAAGGAGTGCTCCCTGTCGTTTGAGACACACCTGCATTGTTCCCTGTCGCCTTCTATGGCACTCCACGGCACACCTTGACGGGAACAATTGGCGATCGGCTCCGCGGCCCAGCATTGCAAATTGAAAGGTCTAAGGTCCTCGTGTTTGGAACTGATTGCAACTACCGCACTAAGGTCTGCAAAAGACAACCACCAGGGAGCTTCGCATCGGAACTGAGCACAAGATAACAAACAACCCATCAAAAAATCTGGATGAATATCGGTGAGGACGGGACGTGCGCTAGGATCAGGACATAGAATAGATCTGGAAAATGTGGAATTCCTAGGGCTGAGACCCTGGTACACAAGACAGTGACTGATGACCGTGTAACTGGAGACCATCAGGCATCCATAGAGTGAAAATACTAAAGGGTATAAAGCTGGCGAGCCTATGCTGTGCGGTTTCGACCAAGCTGAGTTGACGTAGGGAGGCGCGCTGTTGTCAACCAAGTGTAAGCATAGGCAAAAGTGGTGAGTGGTGAAATGCCAAACCGACCCAGTTTTGCGTACTTTGTCCCCCGTGTACAACTGCCGTAGAAGCAGCCCACCCACATGGATAAACGAGATTGTAGACGACACGTAAGTAGAGTCTCCAGGTGAGCTAGGTTGTAAGGATAACACGCTAGACCCGACCCAATTTCAAGTAAGCCTCCCCTGGGCTGTTATATTTAACAATTGCCAAAACATATTATCCAACAGTCACTCCCAGCTGGCACTTAATACTGAGTTGGCCCGTTAGTAAGAAGGTAGCTGGATGACTGGATATCCTTCTGCCTTAAACCTCGACCTGAGTCGTAGACTGGTCACTTGGCCTTACAAGGCTTTTGGGCCAGAAGCAAAAAATTGTACATTAATAAACTAAACCTTTTTCAGATTCCTTGGATAGTTACGTGCAGTTCCCTACCTGCCCATTTTCCAGCTGCTCTAAGGGCAATGTCTGATGTCCAAAACGGTATAACTCCCTGGAAGCTTCATGGTTTCATGGATACGATAGTGATTGTATTACCTCAATACAGCCACTTCTGTGGTGACTGTCTTGCGTGTTCTATCACTACGACGTCGGCTTTTCACGGATTCACAGATTGATACACAGGATCGAGGCTTTCACGGAAAATTCCCGGGTCTAGTTTGTTCTTGTCGTTTACCGGGTTCTTTTCGCCTGAAAGGCACAAGCAAGACAAGGGTGTAGCGCTTCTCTTTAAGTTCTCAGCGCGGGGCAGTAAGCTTGCCAGCGCGAGGACTCTCATAAAAAATGTCTAATAGTGCCTTGACCTGGGTTCTAGAAGGAGCGTGGACAACTGTCGGAGGAAGGTTATTCCACGAAATGAGAAAAAATTTTGCCTAATAAAGGTGTGCGCCCTGAGCTTGGAAGTCTTCTTACCATGTCCCCGCCGTGTGTTGGCTGGATCAACGGTGAAAAACCCGTTGGCCAAACCTTGTTCAAACAAGGCAAAAGTAAGTAGTAGGTCTCCTCGGATTCGACAATACTTCAGGAGAAAGAGGTCAAGCACCGTCCCATAGTCCACGTATTTAAGGCCTGCAACCATTTTGGTAGCAGTTCGTTGGGCACGCTCGATGAGGATTACGTCTTTCTAGCGTCCTGAGTGGACAACTTGGTTGGCATATTCAAGAGGCGGTCTGACGCAGGCCCCATAGACCGTTTGGAAATCCCTGCGAGTAGTACAGGAGAAAGTGCGCCAAATCATCCGCACAACAGCGATTGCCGTCTGAGGCGATTTCCCATGGTGCAGTGAGAAGGACCTGTTTGAAGAGAGCCAGCTACGCAAATCCTTTTTGGTATCTATCTTCGTGATGTCTTCTGGTCCATTCTCACCATGCACGACATAGCCGTTCGCTGAGTCTCCCCCGGCTGACATATGAACGCACTTTTCACCATTCAGATGAAGGTGACAGTCCAATGACCACTGCTTTGCAGAGTCTACATCCATTTGGAGTGCACTGACATTGGAACTCCAAGATCTCAAGTCGTCTGCAAAAAGGATACATAGACTTGCAAAAACATCTGGAAGGTCGTTGACGTATATCAGAAACAGCAGTGGTCCCAAAACGGAGTCTTGGGGAACTTCAATGGAGACCGACGCTGGAGAAGAGTAGGTTGAGCCTACTTTCGCTCGAAATGTTCCGCCTGATGAAAACGCCTTGATCCAGTGTAGAATTTTCCCTTGAATCCCGTAAGACTGGAGTTTGTGGAGCAGCGGGACGTGTGGGACTCGATCGAATGCTTTTGAGAAGCCGGAAAATACTGCATCTGATATGAGTTCCACATCCTTAGCTTGAATTAAGCTGTCCATAAATATGAGCATGTTTGTCACGCAAGAACGGTTTGGGAGGAAGCCGTGCTGAATTGAAGATATCAGGCTGTTGGTAGTAAGATGATCTGGGATAGCCCGCTTCAGAATGCGTTCCATCACCTTGCACGGTATGCCAGTGAGGCTAATAGAACCGTAGCTGCCGGGTGATAGTCGGTCACCAGTTTTGTAGATTGGCGTGGCAATAGCTTTTTTCCAAGTAGAGGGAAGGTTACCTTCGTCGAGCGACTGACGAAACACCAGGTAGAAATGCTTTGCCAGTGTGGACGGCGTTTCATTCAAGACCCTTCGATACACCTCATCTGGTCCCAACGGGCAGAACTGGTTTGTCTTGTGCAAGAGTTGACGAATGTCCTCCATGAAGAACAAGTTGCTTAGAGGCCGTTCGTGGTTACGCCTTTACATGATCGCGTGTGACGAAGTCACGGGCAGAATACCGGCCTACATAGTGTTCTCTGTAGACTTCAGATACACTTAATGGGTCACCGTGGGTTCCCCGTTCCTGTTTCTCAAGGAGAACGCGGTTGGCTTGTTTCTGCGGCGGTGCTTCATGTACTTGAACAGCACATTTTTGTTTTCCCGAGCGAGGTCTAGCATAGTGGCTTGCTTTCGTAGTTCCATTGGCGGATTTCTGATTTGCACCGGTCCCGCATTCTACGAAGCGCCAGCTCATCTTCTGCGTCTTCTGTAGTCAACTTTTTGAAAAATAGTTGAGACCTCTTTTCCAGAAGACGCCGAATCCTTTTAGGTAGCTTGCTCCTCATCCGACTGTGTGCTGGTCTTTTCTTTCTGCTTTCGAAATATTTCTGCCCGTCGTCGTTTCTTTGAAGTCCAGTCACTTGATCTCGAGACGCTTTTGCACCAAGAACAAAGCGTTTTTCTGTAAGCAACATGGAATTCAAGTTTCAACTGTTTACAAAACGACGACGTGTTGGTCGGGGTTGTTTTTTCAACAGACTGAATTTATTCAGTCATTCGCCGTTATGTGATTCTAATATAGGAACAGCAAATTTCGGGCCGTATCATAACCGCATACGAAGTTATGATGATCGTGGCTCGCCATACTACAGGCGAAATTCTTCTACCAAAAAATTCAAATGTTCAAAAGTTCAAATGAGGTTACCCTCACTGGTTTTTAAACGCGTTCAATTATAAACCACTTACCATTCATAATTTGAAGGTTTAGCTACTGTTTTAGATGGATGAGTGATCTAAAAGCGTTTTTATCCCTATAATCAGTTAAACAATCCAACGTGGTGCCACGAAATAGTATGTGTTATCCGACAGCCACACCATTGGTAGGTCTGACTTTTTAGGATTGTTTGGAGCACTGAAATCTTATTTTCCTTCCCAGGAACACTCTGACACTTTGACGAAGTATTTTGCTAACGACCAAAGGCGACTGTAACAATTTTACTGATGTAAGTCCAAATACGCAAGTGGGAGGGAACGCAACGCAACAGGTTTAACTTCAATAAGCTGCCCAGCCGCACCTGTGATGACTCGAGACGAAAGTTCGCTTCACACTGTCAGTTATTGGCCTACTTCAAACGATAAATGTTAACTGAATGACGATGCAAGGGACTTCCTCAGCCACCCCCATCGCCTTTTTGCAATTCATATTAGGGAAACAAACGCAACCGCGAATTCTAGACCTGAGTAGGTCAACAAAGGGCGCCGTGGACTTGCTTTCTGATGTACAAAACAATGGTGGCGCTTTTTGTTTTTCGTGGCTGGCAATCATTACTAAGTCAAAACGTCACCGCTTTTGCGATCTTGCGGCGGCAAAGCATCTAAAACCTCAACTCTGATCAGTGAGTTAAAAAGTGACTGCATCGTAACTGCTGCCAGGCTGTAGAGGTGTCCGGTTGATGTTTGACTCTTTATCATGTAACAACGGGGACGAGGCTGGTCAACCAGCCACTGTGTATCAGAAATACTTTTAGAAACCATGTTGGCTTAAAGAACCTACATCTCATGGAATTTTTCCTTTACGCAAGAGTTTATCTGTGAATTTTTTCGTTGCCTCTGACGCTGTTTTTCCTAGCTGTTGCCAATATGAACCGAAAAGGAGCCATGATTTCTCCTTTCTGAGCGCCATATTACATCTGATTAGGCGCATCACAGACAAGACCAGTTGCTCTGATGTTGCACAAGGGATGAAAGTTTTTGACACCGCAGCGTATTATGTCACACACGCATACCTCCGTGGTGCACCTCTGCTTCTTATAGTGCTCCGCAGCAACAGTCCATAGTCGTATAGCCATAGAGCACGCGCTCTAAGAAATCTCCATTCTATCTTCACCGGGTCCACGATAAGTGCTGATTCATTTGCCACCTCCAGAACCTACCTGTTCCAACGGCCGTTCGCTGTCTGTTTCTCCGATCTGACTGAGCTGCGCTACCAGCGTGGCTTCCCCCGAACCAGACAAAATGTCTGGAATATGGAGTGCCTTGTCAATGCACAAGCTAAAATCATGACTCCCTGGTGGATTGGAGCACTGTTGGTCGATTAGCTTCGCAGCCAGGGTCGATCTGTTGGTCGATCTTGAGATGAACCTTCAAGATTTCCCAAAACCTATGGTTGGAACGAAAGAAATATTGATCCTGCAGGATGTACTGACCGGGGCTGCGTTCCAGAAATTTCAAACATAACAAAAAGGCTGACCGTTGGCAACACGACTGATTGAATTAAACGTTGCATGCTGTTGTGACGCCATATGGTACTAGTATTACTGAAGCTTAATAAAGATATCACAATCCCGGGTACGTAACGGAAAAATACTGAAGTGACATTAGGGTCCACTCATGTAGGTCTTACAGGCCATCCGAAGTTTAATTTGTTGCTGTAAGTGAGCATATTTGACGCCAATTACCCACCCCACATGATCAATCACACCACCGAACTGGTGGAGAGAACCCACGGGACGCAGGCGACACATTTCTCACCCCATAAATAGTGCATGATACAGATTTCTTCAAAGCAATTGCTAGTGAGAGATACGGTAATGGTACGCGCTTCCTAAATGTAGTAATCAGCAAGCCGTTGGACTTCGGTATCCGTGAAGTTAACGTCAACCGCTTGGTGAAAATTGGTGAACTACAGGGCTCTCACTTAATTAGGTCACTGAAGGTTGCGCTGAAAATGCTCAAGGAGACCCGGCGACTTTTGTTTTGATGCTGTAAGCTAAAAACCCTCTGGTCTGTGCGTTGAGATATTGCAAGGTCAACGAGAAGGTGGGCTTCTATCATGCTCTTAGGGGATATCAAGTCACGCGAGTAAACCAACGTGAAGCTCAATGAATTTTATTTAGTAAGGAAAGAAGTGATAATGGGCCTTCCCCCTTACAGGTGGTGGAACATTTGGAGCTCTGATTCCCGAATATGCGAATATTTGGAGCATGCTGAATAAGTGAGCTGATCATGACTGACGGCATGCCACCCACAAGTTGGGAATAAACATTAACATTATCAAGTTGAAAATGTTATCATTGGCCTTTCTGCACCATAGTTACTCTAGGATTTTTGAAAATCCACACTTTCTCTTTTGTTCTAATATAACTGCTACATTCGCAAAGCAAAAGTGGCCATAAATGCAAAGTCGAAACTGAGATGCCGCTTATTTAATTCTTCTGCTTTATTGGCACCCCTCCCATCTCATCGCATTAGCTCCCAGGTTAATGCCGCTCTAAGCTCCAAAGTTAGCTAGAGAAACATCAGGGTTCGGGCATTTCAAAAAGGTCATGGAGCGCACCTGCATCTTATTGTCAGCTATTCCGACGTACCGAATGTTGGCTAGAACGCAGCTTCTGAGAGAACAAATTGTTTTGCCTGTAAAGTCAGCCGTTAGCTTTTGAATCCTCTAGTACAACCCAGCACACTGGAAGACAATTGTGTGACCCCGAAGCCCATCAAACGTCTCGCCTAAATCTCTTCATTAAATTGTTCGACAGCACTTTGCTGCTTCTAATGACTGAACCCCAAGTGCCGCCATCCGCCTTAGAGTACACACCCTTCTTGGCGTAACCGGCAGTCAACGGACGGAGTGTACAACACTTGAAGTGTGACTACCTGACGTTCCGCCTCTCAGGAGCTACCAGCGCCATAGACTCGTCAGTGCCTCATACAAACGACCAAATTTATATTTATAATGATCTTAGGGAGCAACTAAATGTACAGTACCAGGAATTTGTTCTCCTAAAACGAGTAGCCCAACCGTCCACACGTTGCAGTGAGTAAACCGTGACCTGCAACGTAGGCCTGATTCTGGTCTACTGACCCATTGTAGACTATGGTGATTATCTGCGCTACAAACGCTAGCAAGGCGTATGCATGGCCATCATGAAAAGCAAACTTCGTGAGTCCGCAGATGCTGCAAACGTCGTCTTCGTCGTTCTAATGAGCTTCTGACATATTGATGGGAAAAATAGTGCCGTATAAGGAGACAACCCCAGTGTTGAATCTAACTTGACCTTATGATAATTCCCCCATTCATTTGCTTACTCCGCCTATGTACTTTTTACAGCGGTTAGACGTATGCAAAAATCCGCTAACGGGTTATCCACTCCGATTCGTTTCTTTCCATTCTTTGACGGTGTTGGCAGCAATCGTAGCCACGGTGTTCACTCCATCTCTGAGATCTAGTACCTTACCTCGCCACTAGAAGATAGCCGCGGTCAAACCGTTCTACACAGACAGTGACAAACATTTCCCGTTTAATTACGAACCAGTAAGTTGTACTTCGATAAAATTGAGAAAGTGTATGTCGTTAGACTACAATGAAGCCGATAGTGTGCCTACTAATGGTTGGCACACTATTTTTAATCCACTTTGATGCATAGCTAACCTTTTGGTGACTTAAAAAGAGTTTATTCGAACCCGAGAGCCGATTTCAGCAGGGATCTCGACAGAATGAATCACCTCGGTTGGATGTGAGTGCTCAAGAGTACAATATTTAGGCGGCCCTGGTGGCATGGTTAGCAAATTTCCCGAAGCATTGGCGCTTCACCGTGAAATAGGAGGAGTCCACTCACCGCTGTTTGGATTGGAACGCGGTCCTCTAAAGGGAACGGTACTTGGTCCTGTACATTCAAATATGCACGCTTACAATACACTCCATCCAGTTAGCTCGCAATGTTTACAGATCACTCATAATCTTAGTTTGCGGCATTCTATTGTAAATTCCGTTAAAATCCAGCAGGATATGAACGTCACCATTTGGGAAGGCGGCTAACTCCACCTAAAAGTCAGCCAAATGTGTTGGCATTTTTGCACGGGCACTTACATAACCAAAGGACACTCACAGACAGGGAGGGGCAAAACCTCGGAGCCTGGTCTTGTTGGGGCCCGGAAACTATAGCCCCACCACTCATGTGACCGTGAAAGGCCAAGCTGTTTTATAGGCACTGAGGTGTGGCTCTGCACGCTAGAAGCTGATACTGCGAGCGGATCGATTTCGACCTTCATACAGCCGCTCCCGGATTATGGCACTCCAGCGCTACTTCATCCGTCCAAAAGGGAGAATCTACGTCTGAGGCGTACACAGATATACCAGGGTGATACTAAAATGCAACTTTAGCCAAGCCAACCGAGTCTTAGACTTGTACTTTTGGATAGAGGTGGATGCGTTTGAGCCTTGTCTTTGAATTGAAGAAATCTGTTGCATGTTGCATCTTGAGCTAGAAATGTTTTCTCTAACGAAGGTGGCCTGTTTAACAGCCCACTTCTTTATCGTGCACCTTTAACCGGTCCACAAACCTATGGAATGGATTGCCATTGGGATCGTCACGTCATTTTTGGTCACCGTATTTAAAGTGGCACTGGAAAACATCTCTGGAATGACCGAGACGAATGAAGGTGTGAACAACACCCGGTGGTCACTACCCTCGAATTACGGGTCCAGGTTATCCTGGCGAATAACTCCAACGTGATGGGCTCACAGGATTGAGCTGACACAAACCAATCCGTCGCTCACCCTCTCTAGACTAAACCCGAACAAAATAAGGAAGTGTGGAACACTGCTAAAGAAGCTCCGGAAACGGACCCAGATGGGACTGTTCTGTCTACAACTGGACCAACACAGGATTGGTGGAGGTTTAATGATACTAGCAACCTGATTCTGTCACGATGGTGTACATACCGGAAGTATTCAATGACTGGAAACAATGCTTATTTGCCGACCGTTTATCTTACACTCGTCCGGCGTTCATGACTTGAAGCAAAATATCGTACGTTTATATACGTTCACTGTTGCAGAGTTTTCAATGAAAACATTACCATTTCCCAAGGGACATGGCTATAACTAGACCTTATTGAGACTGTACTGGGTGAATGCGTCATCAGATAGTAATATCGGAGGAGCCTATTCCATGTCGCGGGCAGAGTCTACGATATTCGTCGTATCCACCGGTATATGTGGTGTAGCCGCTCGTGAGAATGCAACCGTTTGATCAGCCGCGGTCACGTGAAAGCAAGCCGTGGTGCACATCATTTATACAGCCAACGGGATGGCAACGAAGGACACTTGTATCTAATGTTGTGGCTATCCAAAGAGCGAAACCGATGTCAATCCTCAGAGCACTTTCCAATCCCGAAATGCTCGAATAATAATGGCCTGCCCGTTCGTACGATTCCTAGTGGTCTTGTCACATTCCACGGGTTGTGGATGAATGGTGGCTTCGGCTTTTCAGGTTATTTCGTTGAACGTGACACTGACAGTTACAAGTCTCCAAAGCGGGTCACGCTTTTCGTTGCTGAATAAGTTTCGGTCAACAACACGACCGTAGCTTCCACCGAACCTTAAAGGTAGAACCCGAAGAACGGCCGTAGCACAAATATTCACTTAATCCACCACAGTGGGGAAATAGTTAATCTGGGCCTATCACCAGAGGCAAACTAAAATGAATTTCACCAAAAACAATGGCGTTTTTTGATGTTATGACTTTTACAGTTAACTGATCTGCTCCGACCGCACCTTTGTAGTGATACGCTGATGACAGCTGTTTGTTTAAGTAGGCGAACCGTCAAGGTCACTAAGCACATGCGATTTATAAGTGGTTACTGGCTCACCATATGAAGAGCTGCACCGAATCGTAGTATGCTTTAGGTCTATGGTGTTTTTAAAATCGGAAATGACTTTTATATTATTTCCAATGCAATTGTTAACAAGGCTGTCGCTTGAATTAGGTTTGGATCCGGTATAATCGTCAGGCAACAAATTGGATTAATGGGTTCACCGAGGTTCTGCACGACACAGTTGCTTCGGAAGCTCGTTTGGCGTCAAGTATAGTAATCGAAGAAGCTTTGACGCATTGATGCAGTCTTGGGGCCACTACGCAGCTCTGTGAATGATACCTGCTCTCTAGTATGTGCAACTAGTCAGAAAATAATGTAACATGTTCTAACAATCCGCATGTGAATTAAAGCCACCCTGGTGAGAGATATTTCTCGGTGGAAAGCATAAAGTCGGTTAGCTCAATTACGTCAGAAGGGCAACGAAAATGCCGGAATGTAAGTCTCACGATTGCCCTTTGTCCCAATAACTGCGCACGTTTTCGCTTAACTTTTCGTGGCTACAATGCACATAAATATGCGCCACGCGTACCATGAGACCCTTATTGTGCACGATAACCTAATCCAATGAAAAATGACGGCCATTCCTGCACTCTGCTCGTCTGATGTGCCTGCGACCAGAAATGATCAAACCATTGCCGCCGAATTATGTTTTTTTAGTTAGTGGGTGTGCCAATATTAAAGCAGTTGGCAACGACTCCAGCTCTTCGTTCCCGAAAACTGTACACTCAATGACGTTTCTGAAAAGTGTATAATCAATTAAATCTGGTGTATATCTTCGGCAAAATTGTTGTGAAATCATAATATTACGGATTTTTAAGGGCTAACTTGCCCAGTGCCTAACAGTGTCTAGAGTAGTAAGACGATGTCCAGGTTTAATGACGAATTATTGCACGCAATCGAAATTAAAACTTCGGAGATGTGTATACAAGGAAGTTGCACGAGCGATATTACTTAATGGTTACCACTGGAACCCCGTGACACCAGATTACACTTTGGAACGCCTGCAGTTACCTATCTGACATCTGTATCAAGTCTCGTTGGTATTATTTTTCAGCAAGTAAACAAATATCAGCAAATGTACTGAAAAAGTCGCTTACTCCTGTAGATCTAGCCGCTATCTCTTAGCCTTCCTTGTGTGGTACAACCTTTGAGAAATTTACTTCTCACCACCATAGCCCGCAGAGTCATGCAAGCATGCAAGCCCGACTACCACTCTAAGATAGCAGCACAGTCGGCTGTGGCTCTGAGGGGGACTCGGAAGGCCCTCGCACAGTGAGAAAGCAGACGAAGTTGTCGTCATTCCAAGATTCAAAAGCAAGTTCTAGAAGGTGTGTGCGAGTAACTAGACCGCAAAAGATGTGGTACGTTTCGACCGATTCCGCGGGCATGGCTTTGCCGGAACAAACACTGCAACAATAGAACAAATTTTTGTAGAAAATCACGAATAGATTATCCTTTTTTGAGTTCACGCGGTTAAAATCGATGTCATTATTCATTATGTGATAGTTTAGGACATTTTCAAATGCACTGAATCTTTACAAACTTCTCTACGAATCCTCTACGAAATCTTCCGCCGCCTTCATAGGCAAATCCCGCTGCAACACAACAGCCACTAGGAATATGAATTTCGCGCCCAGTTTGCAGCTTAAGTATGTTTAAATAAATTTTAGCAAAACCGTGACCGTCTGGAGAGATTTTAAGCTCTCAAAAATGCCCTTCGTCGTTCAAACTGCGGTTCCAGAAAAATTTGAAGTATGCGTCTAAGGACCGATATTCGCTGAAGGTATCATCCACTACAAACGGACGACGGGCCACAAAAGCGCAAGGTGGAAATCATGGTCGGTGTGCGCTGCGAAACAAAAACAGATCAATTCAGTCAGGGAATGCCAGATATAAGTTTTTAGCAGGCATTAGAGTGTCACATCAGTTGAAGAGAGACCCACTCAGAATGTTTTTTGAGCGCCAACGAGTAACAAGTACTTACGTTGTGTCAGAGAAACAAGCGTGAAATTAGCACACAACTATTGCTGTCCGAATTTTGACCTCTTTCGCGAAACTTTCGGTGTCCACCAGTTCCCGTGTTCCTTCACCCGAGAAGACCCGATGTGCCTCCGGCGTTCTACAAACAAGCCCTTTCATCGCGTACTCACAAAACGAAAATCTCTATCTTTACTGGAGAGCCACCCTTTCTCACTCTCTCGTAACAAGCAGAAGACTTGCCTCGAGCACGAACTAAGTTCGGAGATTTGGGAAAACATGACTCACCTACACCAACTCTGAGAGGTTACAGATTCTAAAACCGACCCTCTGTGGCCACTTTCTTCTTTAATTTAGGGTAGTTGGGGAACATTCATCGGGTTAGGAGTCTCATAATCATGAGTGCGCTGAACCGACCCTTAGCATTGCAACTACCGACAGCATTAGTAGACGAGAACACTGGTGTTTCACTGCCTCAAAACCAACAATTTATTTAAATAGGATCCCATATACGGGAGGAAAAGACATGGTGGAGGGGGTCCCAAAGCTAGCGTGCAACAGATGTCTAGGATGCACACAATCCAAGCACTCAGTCAAACCGGCTGGATTAAAGCTGAGGATGAACTCCACTGATATCGGTTAGGCACCCTTTTGTTCATTGGCACCGAGAAATGTAGACAATGGAAACTTCAGTTACTTCTGAAAACTAGGCAGCCGCGCGTTGAAGACGACAGCTTTGATGTTTGAACACCACTGACCGTACAATCGGGCCATTTCTGCCAGTGTCATTAGGGGTTGATAAGTTTTGACTGTTATTTTGCTTTGCTTATAGCTGAGACACTGCCCAGCCTTAGCTCACTCCTACGAGGAACCGGAATGCCACGCTATGGGGGTGGTGGCTTTGGTGTTTGGGAAAACAGATAACTCCGAATTGGGAGGTCCTCTGACACTGGAAGTAAATGTTCCAAATAACTTAACCAATGAGGCTTCAGAGACCAACCATAGTTAGCGATTGCTTTTATCTAAGACTACCCAGGGTAAACCAGCACTGCTAAGCTAATGGTCCCCGATACCCGATCAATTTTTCGGAGGCGCCAATGGTCAAAAACCGACAGACTTCTCTCACAGGCCATATTTCCGATCCATAAGGCAGTGTGGATCGCGCCGCCGCAGCGTATACTCTAACCTTGACAGACAAGCGGGTGTCGTGCTTGCGAGATTGGTATCGGAGGTTAGCAAACCTTTCCTGGTCTTCCTGCCTAGAGAAGTGGTCGTCCCTAACCACTCCATCGGAACAAAATACTGCCCAGGTAACCGAAAGTATCTACCAAGTCGAATGGCTCGACTTCAAGAATGAGGAGTTGGTTGGATACCACCCAGTCTCGTGGCAGCACTTTACACTGCAAGTCGGAAACGCATACCAGACCGTGCGGGAGAAGTAGCTGGGTCACATAAATTGATTTTTGTGTTTGACGAACTGAAGCAAGAAGGGCAATATCGTCCGCATACTCAGCGTCCGTGAGAGAACGCTACAGGGGCATTTTGTTACCCAACGTTTCGGAGTGAGGGAAGGCAATTTATTACAGCACATCAATAGCAATTTGAAGAGGGACGGTGAAAGAAGAGGGCCTTATCTTATACCGCTGGATGTGCTGAATTTAGGTGTGGTTTGCTGTATACTCGTGTCGTCTACAGGACCTCGTATACGCTAACCTCATACGAGATATAAATTTGGAAGGAACACCCCTGATCGTTGGTAGTTCTTGGGCCTAGTCCGCCTCTTTGATCGGCTTATGGATTGTCTTTGATAAAGTCACTTAAAATGCGGTTCGGTATACTTCTCAAACCGCTTGTTACCAAACAAAAACCTTGAACTTTACTCTTCGGCTTTCAGGTGATCTTAACGCAATGGCCCGTGACATCAAATGTGTGCGAGTTGTGCTGAGAGTTGAGACTGGATTCCAGTAAACAGTCGTTTTTGCGGTGTTAGACCGACTGGGTCAATCAAGATCCATGCATCGTGTTGTGTCAGCATACGCCCAAACAAACGGCAGCTCTGAGGCTGAGTAAGACACCATTCATCATGATCTGTTATGGTTGCTCTGGTTAGCCTGAAGTATCGATTTTGCTATTCTAACAGGTGAAGTAGACGCTCAGGTTAGCAGAAACGTCCTAAGGAATCTACTTGGGCGGCCGATTCAGGGTTGCGTTTCACCGCGGAGATAACGAGGGGTGGCTTCCTCAGTTATGCACTGAATGTCATTCGTTTCTAGCCGGCAAAAACATTCAGCACTAGCGTCCACACCATGTGATTTAAAGGTCTGTTGTGTGCTGCAGACAGTGGTGCATCTCCCATGTCTGTGCTTGGCATTATGTTCCACCCAGTACACCAAAGGCAGGGTAGCGTAAGACAGCCATTTATGGAGACAACGGAAAATTCTTACAGCTGTATTTGCGGAGCTTTCACGGAATGTTTCACAAGCTCACGCTGGAGTCTTCGTGAGAGCGTGAGAGGCGCTAAGTATAAAGGCTTGATCCTGATTGACTGTATTGGACATTCGCCTAACAGAATCCATAGCAACGAGGTTTGCAAAGCTCCCACTCCACAGTCAACGTCTATGGATAATGCGTTTTCCGCAAATTCACCGTTTGACTAACTTGTTTAAGTGAGCGTGGCTTCAACGTCATGAATCACCACAAATTGGAAAAGCGGTGCCTAATGAGACAAGAAATCGCGAATTGTGGTATAACATGAACCGCTTACAAGGGACGAAATTTACAGGTAGTTCTGCAGCTGAAATAGTCCATCTAGTTTGCTAAAAACGAATTTTGTCTTGGGGCCCCGAGGATTGCTATTCAAAGTTGTCATCGCGGTAAACATATTCCTTGTATTCGGACATATCGCAGTGTTTGTGAAACGTAAGACTTATAGATGACGATGACTCCTGCATGTAGGTCAAGCTTTGTGGTAAACCGCGGTGGAATTCTCCATTAAAAATAACGAAACAAACTTGTCTGCGGCCATAACTAGAAGCGTACCACTAGAGCTCCAAAACTCAAATATGCGCCAACTTTTGAAACGGGGGATGAGTTTAAGTTAAACGAATTCCAACAAAACTAGGGCAGGTTATGGTGGTTTTTGGTGTGAGCATACATCAAAATGCTCAATTTTTGGGCAAAAGAAGTTATTCGACGGAATAAGGTCTCGAAGAACCGAGTAGCTGCCGGCTAGGAAGTATCTGAAGACAGCGCTGCAAGTTTAGGGTCGAATGCGCACCAGTAATCATGAAAGAGGGTTAATTAAATCAAATTCTTAAAAAAAAATAGGTTAGGTCGCTTTCTGGTTTGAGCACGTACAGCAAAATGAAACTTCTTTACGTAAAATTTGTTTTCGACCCAATAAGCTTTTAGAGGAAATAGCGACTACCGACTAAGGATCAGGAACACTGTCTACTCAGGGTATGCCCTATTTTTGTCCGTGGCCCGCATCCGAAATTCGATTGCCCTGATCAGTCCAATTGACATGGCATCCAGGCAAAGCCTCCAGATGCGAACCATCTGCGGACTCACCTAGATCATGTGGCGGTCACAGCTC
>SJOL01009809.1:346151-421579 GCA_004794785.1 Opisthorchis felineus
ATCATGGAATTGTGCATGAACGCGTATCAACATCCTTCTCCTCTGGAACACGCCAGTTGATGCAGTCACTCAGTTCACCTGCAAAGGAATATCACTCTTACCACAGGTTTTCATTTTTCATTTTTGTGACCTATGAAAAGTTCCTGAAAGGATGTGTAGGATTCTATTGAAAAGTGTAAACTTTAGTTAATTTATGTGCAGCGCAACGGTGTTTTTACGTGTTCGTTCCAGTTACACTCCGTATTTGCCTGGGGTATGAATAGCTTTTACTGTGCAATCTCTCGCAGCTTACACGGCTTTTACATGCATACGGTGCGGGTGTTGTCAACACAAACCAGTTATACCGAAAGAGCCGACAAGCGACGATGTAAAATTATGAAGTCGCAAATGAGGTATTTAATTATTGCGCGGATACGGTTTATATGAGAAGAAACAACGAGGAATTCCCTGTGAGGTTGGGGAAATAGCATCAACAATACTGAGTTGATTTGGCTGAGTGGCTACGAGAACTCGACGGACAAGATGGTAATTTCGATGACGGCTAGAGAGGGTCAAAAGAGTCCATGAAAGCAACTTTTGAAATCCTCTGCCCAGTGGCACTTGCACAACCCAACACCTCGTTAAAACCCGCAGCTCTGCCTGAAGCCAAGAACCTATACTGGAAACAAACGACTGTGGTAGCGTAGACAGATCCATCAAAACCAAAAAAACGAAGAGACTAAGAATTGGTAGAAAGCACTGGTTGATCACAAAATCCTCCATAATAGAGAGGATATTTGCAAAGGAGAAAAATCGCACCCTGTTCCGAATAATTCGATAAACTGGTTGGAGGAGAGTGGGTGGGTCAACTTATCTCCAAAGAGAATAGGATCTCGGTCCATTCACAAAAATACCATCTTGAACAATGGGTTGAGCACCTTGTAGAACAATTGGGATGGGCTCCACTAGCTCACCCAATTGAAGGACAAAATGAACCCGAGTGGAAAGTCGACACCTGGATCAGACGGCTCGCACACTACCCTCTACAGAGAAGGGGGCAAATCCATCGCGGATAACCTAACCATCCTACTGTAAAATGTATGGAGTGGGGAAAAACCTCCAACAGAATGGGGCACCTTCACGGTAACCCCACATGCAAATAGGGTGCAAGATAATCGCGCAAAACCCACCGAGGCATCAGCCTAGTGCCTATAGCTTCCAAGGCGTTCTCTAACAAGTTCTTAAGCAAGTTCATCCGTAATCGAGAGGATCAGCTGCGCTAAAATCAAGCTGGTTTCCACCGCTGCCGGGGCTCCGCCAACCATATCTTCAAATCGTGGCAAGTGTTGGAACTGGGCCACTCCTTCCGACGACTAACAGTGGTTTTATTCATCGATCTCAAACATGCTTATGGTTCCGCTGATCGCCAGAAAGTGTGGCGTTGTTCGGTCATGGAGGGTGTCCTTTCTAAATTCGTCTCTCATAAAGGTTCTACATGCCGCCTCTCGTGGACGCGTGCGTGCCTACGGCAGATTCTCCTCTGAGTTCACCATATCCAGTGGTGTCAAACAGAGATGTCCTCTGTCGCCCTTCCTCTCCAACTTCGTAGTCGGTGCGCTGCTTGGATCTTCTTCACCTGCATTTAACACCCTGGGGATAGAAATGCCCCCGAGGCGCTCCCTCACGGACATTCGGTGCTTTGAGGATATTGCTCATTTTGGATCAGACATTTTAGACATACACTTTGAATAGCCTAAATAATTCTACAGCGCATTTCGTGATGCGCTTCGTTTTTGTAAAGTGTAAAGTGCTCCCGCGAAATTGGGTGCTTTCAGGTGAATTTATCGATGTAGTGGATAAGTTCGTTTATCTGGACAGCTGCATAATTCATGTAGTTTCATAGAAATACGAAATCACTTCCCAGCTGCGTTGACAACTGCCATCTTGCCGAATGCGGACCGCGGGACCAGACAGACCTATCGTCAGTGGCTCCGACAAATACAGCTGTGTCACGCAGACAATGAAGCTGTTTTACCGAAGCTATCGCCTTCGCTGCGTATCCCTTACTCCCTGCCGCAAGAGACAAACAAAACCATCCGGGATCAATGCACGGGTCGGATTGTCGCCCTCTTTTCATGGCTGCCAATATTTTATTCTCCCTTTCCTCGGCGTACGAAACTTTAGCAACCGCAACTACTACATTTTGGTGCAAGGTTTGTGGTCTGACTGACCGACTGAAAAAGTCAAAGCCAAACCAAATCGATGGAGCCAAAAATAGCCTCCAGGTCAAGATAAGCGGCCAACATGGGACGCTTGTAAGAGTGGTGCTGTACAAGAATAAATCTAAAGGACATACTATTACTAATAATGATACGCCACCTGAGCTACCAAAATTTTACTCCATTGAAAATAATAATAATCTTTCAGATGTAGCACACCTTCAGTGCACAGCCAGCCTTTCACCTAAAGTGAGCATGAGAGCGTGATTCTGCCAGGTTGTCAAAGTATAGACAGGAGCTGCCGAAGCTGGTTTAGAACCACGGGACTTCCACTTAGTAAGCTCGCGGCTTAACTATTGAGCTATCATGAGCTCAAGGTAACAATATGGTCTTTGCTTCCTAGACCAGGACGAAACCCAACTTAGGTTCCACGTGTTCTTGTCGTATGACAACCAATCAACCTGTGCAGACTAATTCCAGAGAGCATCATGGAAGTTACGGATACCGGAATGACGCCTCGATGGTTTGTGCATGGCCCTTTTTTAAAACTGGGGTGACGGTCCAGGTGCTTCATCACACTAGCATTCAGTTTCCGTCCCAAACGTTGCATAGTATGGTCGTCAGACTGTTCGCCAGGGTTCCCCGTGCTTGAAAATTACTGGGTGCATAACATCCTGGCCGGGTGCTGTGGTTGCTGATGCCTCGTGGGGTTCCTCCGGAGGTTGTGTTGAATAAGAACAGCTGAAATGACCTTTAAACTGTTCATCCCATAGCTCAAGATAACGACTGTGGGTAAGTTGCGTTCCACCTTCTTTGCAGACTGTTTAGCTGACACTTGTAGTAGCGGTATTTCCTCATCTTAGTTCTCGGTCTGAACCTTCCAAGCTAAGGTTCCCGTCAAAGCAACCACCATAGGTACACAACGTGTCAGAAACATATGCACAGTGCCTTGTACATAAAGTGTGTACAGCAACAACACTGGAAACTCTGACGCCTACCGGATGCCGCATTGGCAACCGGCATCCTGTGGATACTAGGTCGTGATTGGCTGTTGGGACCAGACTTTCGGCCAATCAGAGTCTGCCTTAATGCCGCACAGGCAAGTGGCCTGTCCTTCTAGCTAAATGGGTGCTTGATAGGCTTCTTGGCCGTAGCAGCACCTAACTGCGAGTGGCAAAGCGGTATCGCTGCTGAATTCCGCCTAACGCACCTGTCTCCTTTTGTCCGGCTGATCGAATCAGCTGAAAGAGAGCCCGGCTGCTGCGTGCATCGGAGGCCATCTCCTTCTGCTGCGCCTATACAATCCTGATTATTGGGCTTTTGAAGGGCCTGCGTTCGATACCACAGACGCTAGTTGCTGGTGCAACTTTTCTGGAAGCAATCACGCCTGCTGACCTCGACCATTCCGATGGCTTGGACAAACAGTCCCAAAAGTTGAGGGCATAGCTTCTTTATTCGCTTCCATTCGACTTCCAAACAATCTTCTCCATTGACATGACTGCGTTTCCAGTAGCTTCCCAGCCAGACCAGCTGGATATTTTTTAATCACTGAAACTTGTCGGAGTTGTTCCGTTTCCGTACGCGTAATGCTGGCTGGAAGCGAAGTGATAACCGAGCCGGCACAATGCGGTGATCGGAGTCAAGTTGTGTACCCGAGAAGGAATGGCAATCTTTTATTGAGGCTCCCCGTTGGTAGCGGATGGCCACATGATCCAACTGAGTTTACGACTGGCTTGTGGGTGGTGGCTTGAAACTAACTCCATGTGTGCTTTTGTGCTGGAAGTTCGTACTGCCGAGAACAGGTGTTCGGCGCACAACTAAAGAAGTCGCTCCTCATGATCCGTACGCTGAGGATCGACTCCGAATCCACCACCTGACTGCTTTTTCCGAGCTTAATCGTCCCACTTTGGCATTTCCTGTCAGAATGATTATATCCGTTCTACTTGCTGACAGAAGCAGTCACAACAGATCTCGATAAAACTCGTCCTCCCCAGATCCAGAACTGCAGTCTTTCGTGTGGCATGATAATGTGACAAGTAAGCGCCATTTACCGCAGTAACTTGCATTGATCTCAATAGAACCAGACAACCGTACAGCCCAAAGACGACTTCTTACTGGGATCCAGTCCAGCAATGCGCTTTCAGCCTTGGGGATCAGTGCAACACCTACACCGTAGTTACCACAAGCCATTGCGTCAGGATCACCAGGTACCCGAATAATGGAATGCGGAACATCCAAATTCATCCTAAGCGGTTTGGGGTGCACGACCGAGGTGGGGTGTTGTATGCATATTTCAGAGATACAGCATGTCGCCAGGGAAGGAAAGCAAGGTTTCAGCAAGAAATGCCTGTTGCCCAATTTGACAATATGGACATTGAACGCTGCAAAGTGGATCAGGTATTTGGAGCTTTTCAATGGACTATTTTGGCTCGTTTTTCTGGGCGACACAAAACAATGGTTAGGGCACTGGCAGAGTGGTTGACCGCAGTGCACCATTCGATGTGTGGGGAGTGGATGTGGGTGAGGGCCGGTGAAGAAAAAGCCGCATGGGCGAATGAAACTTCCCGGCTTCCCGGGCTGAAGAAAGTGGCTTTGTTGAGGTGCCCTACCTTGATCCTTTGACTCAAAAGCTTGGCACACATTGCAGTGGGAAGATGTGGGGGGTTGTTCAGAAACTCTTCCTCCAGCCTCTGACTCAAAAGTTTGGATCGTGAGGTAGCGGTCTTTAGGGACTCTTCGCGGTGCCAGTGACTCAATAGTCTAACTCACTTGGTTGTAGGGGGCCGGCCTGGCTCGATGGCGCAGGGGTAAAGCGTAATTGTCCGAATCCTAATGTGGCTGCGCACAGCATATACCTTCTGACCAGCACGTCACCTGCGGTTGCCTTCAGACATTGCAAAAAATGGCCGATCGATGTCAGTTTCTTTTCAGATTGTCTGATTGAGTGCTTGGAGGCGTTAGTACCTCAGAATGCCTGACATATGCCAGCACTATGTCCCCTCCCTCAACCACTCTTTTCCTTTCATTCCAGGACTTCAAATATAATTAGATAAACTTTATGGTTGTACGGCGGTGAAGCATCAGTGTCAACATTGATGTTGCTGCCTCTGAGGATGATGATGATGATGATGAGACGCTTTTGAGTGTTTTTAATGACAGACTGCACAATGCGATGGGATTAAACACTCCGACTTTGATTCCTACTCAAATACTCAGTAACCGTGGGCGGTAGAATTAAGGCCTACTGGTGCATCAGCAAGGTATGCCTGTAAGCTTATCATCAGAATCTATTCTCTGAACTGAAAATTCATCGTTGTCTGGCTAACTAGGCTGAAACAGGACGAAGGTACGTGATTGAGGTGCTGTCTAACATTATGAGTAAATGATAGATACTGAGCTTGGAGAGATGATGAATTACCTGGTGTTAGTTCACCTAATTTCCTGGCTTCCCTAGCATTAACAAATGTCGCAACTGTTACCTGTTCGAAAATGGCTTTTTTAAATTAACGATATCTTATCTTTTGTCATTTCCATAAAAAGCAGTGGCGTAAACGAATGATGTAAGAGTCAGGAGACCTCTGGAATTTTTGTGTGACAATTTGTTCTGATATACAGACAAATGTTGATGCGCACTGCCATTGTGACGCTTCCTTTTAGAGGATAATTTTACCCATTATGGGACCATATAATGTCCGTTGTCGTAGCACATGAAGGATTATTAGGAAGATATGGTGAGATTATGGTAGCTAATGCATTAGGTTCATATCTGTCAACAATAGGTTTGATGATTACAGGTATCTTAACATTGTGCCAAATATATATCCTTATGTACGTAACCACGTGTCTCTCAACCGCTGTTCGTCTCGGTCTACGGACATGGAGGCTTAACATTTGGGTTTATCTCACCATGTTTTACACATTTGCACCTTCGCAATGTAGTACACTATTCGCCCCTCGAGCAAACACCCTGGGGGGATGCAAGAATGGGCCACCATCCTCACCTTTTGCAGTCTTCCAGAGAAAACTCTTATCAACGGCTGTAGACGATTTTCGGTAACAATGCACTCCACTCATTGACGTGCTTGAATCCGAAAACTAAATAGCTTACCCCAACTAGCCCCGTTCCCTAGTTTCAATCTCTATCACCCCGATTCGCAGCTCCCCCATGTTTGCTCTCATTCAAGTTTTCGGTGGTAGCCAACTCAAGAGCACCAGGAACGAAACAACGTCGGAAGTCATGACGGTAGTGAGGAGAGTGATTGGGTGTGAACTCGTTTAATGTGTGTGACGCTGTAGCCTATATTCTGCGTACATGCTGACAATAATTGTCTGGGCGTTGAGATCACTACTCTGATGAGTTCCTGAATGATTGTGTCTACTTCTGGAAGACAGAGGAAATCCAAAGTATGCACCAACATCACAACTTCACCTTTTCGTTAGTCCAAATCTTCTGAGCATAGGAAATCCTTGGTTTACGGTCGAAAATGGGATAATTTGTATTGCACGTGAGGTTGGCTGTGAATAAGAATTTTCTATGTAGAGCATTTTATCCAACTCCAGGTGGCCATTAACTGAGATCAAATTTGGCCTCAAATCAATGTGCGCGGTTTCCGAAAAAGTGGAAGTGAATCAAAGCCAAGCTACTAATTGAAGGGGTAACTAATGGACACCGATTCTGCACCGAATTCTGTTATGGTGGTTCGCGGTTGAAACTTCAGAGCACAAATTTCGGACCGATTACTAACCAGCTTAGTCAATGAAGAACCTGAGTGCGTTTAAATGCATTCCCCCTATCTACGTTTCTGGCCTTCGGTTAATACAGAGGCTTGTGGTCGGGACTGTGTCTTTACTCTGCGCTCCAATCGTATTATCTCAAATGTGAACCTATCTCATAGTTTGCTTTAAATTTTAAGGTCCTTTATTTACAGAAGCCGGTTGGACTGACAAGTCTATTTGTGTGGGTCTCCGTTGCATCCAAGTCATGAAACCGGAGGGGAATTCCTTGAGAGACAGGTAACCCATCCTATTGTCGATAACTACCAGCATATGTAGGGTTCTGAACCTGTTCACGAGTACAGGTGGCGCCCTAACGCAAAAACATTTTGAAAAAGAGTTCTCCGATGTTTCCCTCACTACCATTTTGCCGGTTCTGAATGCATTACAAAAAGAAGGATTACTAGATGTGCTGGTCAATGCAGACAGGACACTGTCCTGGAAGTTGCGAGATCAATCAAATATAGAGTGAGTTGCTGTTAGATCTGTGTGTGAACTTCAGCTGCGCAGCACCATAAAAAGTCTTACTGATCTGGAAGAACGGCTGGTATACAATGCAATTCGGAAAGCCGGCGAAGATGGTATTGCGTGAATCTTAATTCACTCATTTCCCGACAAAGCTGCCTCGGTTAAGTCTATTAGCACGGATACCAAGCTTCAACAAACCCGAATTCCGAGAATCCTGAAATCACTGATTGCCAAGAAGCTCATAAAAGAGCTTCCGATGTCAACGGGACAAAAGCAAAAAGTTTACCTTTTGATCGATCTTCAACCAAGTGAAAAACTTGCAGCTAACACGCTGTTTGCCGGCGAGTCTGGAGTAGACGGAGAGTTTGTGGCGATACTCCGCACAGCATGTTTGAAGTATCTGCAAGATAAGGTAACCAGAAAATCTCTCATATTTTCCAATTCCCTATCCACTTTTTGCAGGCCAACATTGCAGCTAACATTGCAGATCCTCTTGAAAGACGAAATGCTTCTTACGTTTCTGTTGAGGAAATTCATCGATTTATCAGCAATGCACGGATTTGTAATGTAAGTGACCCGTCGATATGAGTATAATGTGACAGCTCTGGCAATATACACGTTTTGCACACTGATTGCAAACACATAGACGAACCAATATACTTGACCCAAACACATTGCCAATTCCAGTACTTTTTGTGTTGACTTCCTCAAACACATCCGTGTCTAAGTTATACTGGGGACATCAGTATCTGTGGGTCCCTGCACACAGACAGTATTGCAAGAAAATCATCGGTGGTTGTCAGCTTTAGTGTATGCATTTTTACTTCACTTAAAGCGGACACCAACTGATAGTTTCGGTAACTCGCCTCAATCTCACTCGTTTTTCTCGCTTTCTGGTGATGTCTGGCTGAATGGCTTGCCATATTTTCTACTCGTCTGAATACATTGTGCGGGCTTGAAACAAACGATATTTTAGCTGCGTTTGTTCATACGTCTTAAGAAATATACAATCTGCACATGTGTAACAAAGAATAAATTATCTATGTTGCTCCGCTAATCTGAAGTGTGAATTCCTCCAAACCTTGCATGTGCGCATTCGGTGAAGTCAAGGCTATATGATGCTTGTATGTTGTATTAAAGTCCACAACTTAGGTACGGGCTGAGAACTACAGCTGATGCGTTTCGGTAAAAGCGGGAGGTGTTTTTATATAAGTAACCATCAGTGGTTTAGTAATCGAAATCAGTCATAGTATGACATAAAACGAGTATTAAACTAATAAAAATACTGTATATGAATCCCACCCGTATACCAGCCACAGGTCGTAGTTTTGTGTGTAAAGTTTGTATGTTCGCGTGAATAGGTAATACAGTACAAGAGGAATATTTGCTTACTGCCACCTTTTCTTGCTACCTTGTGCCTCTAGTTCATGGTTGATTCATGTCTTGTTTTTTTAAAAGCATCTGTTGTATACGCACCGATAAGGCGTGAATGAGTTTAACTAAAACGGCACAAGCGTACTTACCTTTAGTTTAAGCATCACAAGCTCCCCATACCAACCTTCATTTAAGTCAGACTGTTTAGGCGGTCCCTAACCTACCTAACTATTCCGTGGTCAATTTTGGGGTCTACTGGATCAGCCCACTGGAGAGGATGTGGAACACAACATGTTACGCATGCTTATGTTTGAGGTGGCTGTAAATGCTCCGGTGTGTAGAAGAGAGTCACTGAGTGCGTTATGCGCATCAGTATGGGGGTACGTAATAGCCAACTGACCAGATCATCATTTGTTGTTGAAGTGTAAACTGGAGATATCTTCAGGCAACGTTTGTTGGCTCCAAATTTTCCAGCAGCCACACACTTATTTTCTGGAAAGTTGTTTTCACTCAGTCTGTTAGACGTCAGTTTAATCTAGTGGATAAGATGCGTGCTTAGGCCGTACACTGTATTTTTCTCTTGTACTATTTGGACGTGCGGCGATTGCGTAAGAGGCTGTTAGGTGGTTCTCTGAAATCAACATGTCATTTAACTCTGAAAACTAACTGAGAGTTTGTAGGTGTACTATCCTCTACTGAACTGTATCGTACAATCCGATACTATCCTGTATTGTAGATTGAAAGTCAGATCGTAAATAACAAGCTGCCGAATTGATGTGAGTCAGTGAGTTCTGCATTTCGATTAACTCAGCAGTTGAAACGCGGGCTGCCGACCGCGAGTGCTATAGTTCGAACCTGCCTCTGGTTTTCTATCACAGATCTGTTGATCTGTTCGCCGAGCTTGGTAGTTTGCTTCTAATCCTTTCACCTCCAATCGTTGCGACGTCATCACTGCGTGCAGTGAGGGACAAGGAAACTCCAAACCTACAAAGGTCAAAACTGCACAAGGAACCAGAAGGGAAACTCGTGAAGGAAACAGGGGAGCTGGATTCTAGCGGCTAAATCAATTTCACTGGAGTATGTTTCCAACCAATAAACCAAGGCCGATCAACCTATCAAACGCAAAGATTGGTCGCTATGAAGAGGAAAAAGTCGAGGAAGTACAACAAGCCAACCAAGCTCAAGGAAATCAAAACAAGACACACCACAAATTGGAAATGAGCCAATCAGACCCCAAGGAGAAGGCTGCTAAAATTAGATATCTGGGTAAGCAGACAAGTCGAATGAATACAGACCACAACACTGCGCAGCTTGTGAACGGACCAGCCGTAACTTCGGTTAAATCTACCGGAAGTAAACCGCTCAACCAGCTGGTCGAATGCAAGGAATGCGGACCACAAAGCAACACAAATCGCAAAGGGAACCTTTGAAATTATGATAAAGGTGGACCTCAATCAGCTGGTCGTATAAAAAATGTCAGCTGCTCTTTTCAAACTACAAGGAGGAAGTACCGACCAAAGCACGCACTGATGTCCCCACGTTTGGTGACAAGACGTTTGCAAGAAGATTGCCAAGCTTGGCGAACAAATCAACAACCAGTTGACACACTCGAGCCATCACTATTTCCACGGCTCAGTGGTTAAAGCGCGAATTCATTGACAGGAATGTCCGTGGTTCGAACCCGACCACTGCATCTCGACTTCCCCTGTCTAGGCTTGGGCAACCTGGCAGTATCCCAACTCTCGTGCTTCCTTCGGGTGGCACGCCAGTTAGGCACCGAAAAGGTGCTACAGTTGAGCGATTTCGATACATTGCCAAAAACTTTCTGTGATCGTTTCTATCTGATTGGTACTAGAAACCATCTGTACTTGCTCAGTTCTATTTCCACGATTCCAGTCTATTCTTCCAAACTACATTAGGTTAGGGTTAGCAAGATGAGGACCATTGGAACAGAATATATGAGAACAGAAAAACTGCATCACTTTCATTCCCGCGTTATTTGCTTCATAGCCTCAAACCGTCAGTACATGCGAACCCACATTTTCCACTCGTTTTTCTCTTAAAAAAAGGATTTGGTGAATACAATAATGGGAGAACAATAGTTGTACATCAACAGATACTCATAGCATATTTGTTCTCGAAAGCTCTCGAACTGACGGAATTCTGAGGCCACGTAGGTAATCGTAAACTTCATTCCTCCTCAGTAACACTCTAGGACTGAGTGTAACTGGGTAGTTAGTTCCCTGGAAAATGAGCTTAAAATAGCACAGTGTTCAGCTGCGAACTTCTGACTGAGTACTCCATTGCCTGAATACACTTCTTGACTTTTCTGTTAGATCTGGGCAAACTCACAGAATTATTTCCTTCGTACCCGCTTCCGATAGCAAGAAATCAATGTACTAGAAGAGTACCACAGCCGAACGAATTAATATTTTGCATATTTTTTTGCATTTTGGGTGTGAAGCTTTGGTCCAGGAAGTGCGATGTGAAAATTACAAGACTTTTTGGAGACGAAATGAACTTCGCCTGCAAAACCTTACTGATCCGTGCAACAGTTGAGCATCAGCAGTGTGAAAATGATATATGGTATAGGTCTATATCCGGGAACACTGATGGAGCATTTGGTCCACAATATATACTTTGTGTTTACTGTGCTTCGTTTACTTATTGAATGATAATCACCCGTAGGTCAGCTTGTTACGGTTGAATGTGATACGTCTGTATTAGACTTTGTTTCCCACTACGTGTGTCGATTTCTCCTGTAAATCAACGGCTATCATTGATTTTTTTTCCCTATTTGCTCTGACTATTCGTGAGTAGCGTGATTTACGCCTGTTTATTATAACCCCGCTTTGCTTCTTTGCTGCTCGTTCCCCGGATTTCGCTCCCGCTTAAAGTCTGTTTACTAATGTCAAGATTTTGTTGCTTGTCCATCTTCGCTTACAACTTCGTATCAATACTTACCTTTGAGTGTCTGCTTCGACGGAAAAGCAGGTCGACCGGATATAGAACTCTGAACCCCTCGGATGGAAGACGAGCGCACTATTCGCTGCGCCAACTCGAATTCCGCAGTCCTGTTTTTTTGTATTAGGTTTGTATTGCATCTTGTCCTATGGTCCTTGTTGAGATTTTGTTTTAAACGGGCCTCAGCGCGCATACGGATTTGACACGTCGCACGCGCTGCTTCGTCGCACTGTCAGCTAAAGACCGTAGACAGTTTCATTTGCCTCCCAAAAGTGCTGACTGTTTTCTGCGCCGTTATCTCTATGTACGGCCTATTTACACTGTCTGACTGCCAGCATCTAAAGCCCTGCTGCTTCACTGTCCTTTTCCTGCCCCTACCGATTGCGCTATTATTGATTAACCAGTTCTCAATGCAACATCTACTGCCCTGATCCGTCTGTTCCTACTGCCCACTAAATACCAACTGCGTGTAGCCCGATAGCTCCAATCGTCCCGTAGGATCCTTAGCTGCCCGGATCTTACAACGTGTTCGTAGAACATTTTACCGGTGACTGTTTGACCATTAGACGATATGTTTTGACAGCCAGATTGTCTCGACTGTTTATTAAAATCTGGTGTATATTGGGGAAGACTGTGGCATAGAAAGAAAGCCGTTGAGCCAACCTGATAATTTTTGATCATATCATCTGGTGTTCCCACCTGTTTTACTCATGCCTACTTAGTCCGTTTTTTGTTGGAATTCGCTTATAACAATCACCTTCAACTCTTGTTTTATGCTTTTTCGAACGGCCGTGACACTGAAGGTAACAATGACCCTGCAAGATGTGCAATGTGTTCTAGACGCGCTAAAGTACGGTGGAGAACTTGAAAGTCGCATAACTTCAGAAATTGACCGGAACATCTCGGCGTCCAGCGGGTGTCTTTCTCCTATGCGTACCATGTATCGCCTTGCTCCTCAAACTGCTAGCACAGCTGGGTTGGCACATCTCCCTTGTACAGTGTGCATGGTAAGATAGACACCTTTTGTTCGTTTTCCTACTTGAATCTGTCACTTCTTGTCGAGCCAATGGAACCGGGAAAGTAGATTTATCCTTGATCTGACTAAACGCATTCAACAAGGGACCATTAAATGGTTCATGTCCGGTTACAATATGGTCGAGCTGAGTGTAGTTACCACGGGAGCCTCATTTTAAAATTGCGACAGTAGTTACCATGCTGCTTGGAACGGATACGAAGGCCAACAAGTTTGCAACACAAAGTCGAAATTAATGCAAGCAACGAGGTAAATCTCGGAGGATAGTCAGTTTACGCACATGTTCAATTCTGAAAGTAGGAAGCTTTTTAGTCCTGAGTGTAGACTTGCCAATCGTTGCATTTAACTGCTTCATATTAGAACTAAAATAGTATTTCCCGAGGTTACACGATTCAGGTTTATCTATACTTGAGAATACTTTTCTTTCCATGTTTTGAGACCGTTTGGGCAGTAATACCAATAATACCACGAGAGAGAACCGCTCTCCAAGGGGATGAAGGTATTCTATCATAAAAACGGTTATTGTGGTTCGTTTTATTATTTTTCCAAATGGTTCTCAGTACCGTACACTACCGCTGTTAGCATAACATTATTCACTTAGTGGGCGGCCTCAATGTTATCATTCAGCATTATTCGATCATATTTCTAAAAGTCATCTGGGCCTCTGTGAATGTCCCGTCATTGTGGATTCTGTTCTTTCTCTTCAGTGCCGCAAGGACTGTCGACCGGGTGGTTCCATCAGTCCGGAAAACTGCAAGCTTTTTAATGCATTTCTGGACTTTTGACTCGTCTCTTGTAAATATAACTTGTTTATTTCCATCAGCTAGAATGTTTTCTCACCCCCTGGCTACTAAATTATTCGAATACATCTGTTGAATCAAGGTAATTCTTCGAGGAACTGAGGGGAAGGGACAGAAAAGCGATAGTCTTGAACCATAACGACCTACTGAAGATAAGAGGATGTGGATTGAACCTGGTCCGGGTTTCTTGGAAGGGAGGTGAGTGTTGTGTATTTTATGGTACGTAAATAGTTCGTCGTCGAAAGACAGTGATAAGGGTTATAGGTATTGTGACTTGATAATCAGTATCGCCTTGTTCTGGAGGCAAAAGATTACTTTGTCCGTGGAAATCACTTCCGGCCCATCGTCCCCTTTTTCCTACCATAATAGTTAAAGCTCTAAAGTGAAAAAAAGAGCCGGATGGCGGAGGGTTTTGTTTGTAGCTTACCGCAAGCAATCTGAGGTGACTACAGCCCCGGACGCCCAATCGGGAAGTGTGGAAAGGAGCTGATAACACGAACGCCATCGACGGAGTATGAAGTTGTGTTTGACATAGCCTCTGCCCAGCCAAAATTCCGTTTGTTGCTCACGGTTCAATTTTTGAGTGACGCCTTAAGACGGCGAAGAATCAGCGATGCTAAGATTCTTGTTAAAATGGCAGTCAAACTGGCCCCTCGGGAAATACCGTATTCACTACGGGTACCCTTTTTGATGATGGACGCATTTATCGACTGTGGTTGTCTAGATCACTCTTCTCAGATAGACGCAAGTGTTAGAGCAGCGTAATGCGTATAGGCGCCCTACAATCTTCGTGTTCTTGGGCTTCAAGAGTGCGTTAGATTCTTTCGACTGGTTAGTTCTTTTCAACACACTTGTGCAACAGGGTTGGTTTCAGAATTTCGTGAATATCGTGCGCTCTTTGTATTCACGTACTTGTGGGTGCTTCATTGTATGGAGAGCTCACCAAGAGCCTGCCTACAAGCAGTGGTGTAGGACAAGGATGTCCACTCCATTTTTTTAGTTTCTTCATTGATGAAGCAATGAAGTGAACACTGGAAGGTCTCAGGAATCCCAGTGTTCAGATCCAAGGGAGAGCAGAAAGCGCAAGCGTTACTAAAATGGCTGGCCAAAGTCGTCCAGTTCTTCGGCATGTTCTTCACGCCCACACAATGAAAAGTCATGCTGCGGGACGTACAGTCTCAAAGGCCAGAAGTTCGCCACTGGTGGCATCAAAAAGAGAAATCTTTGGGTCTCAAGGGCATACGTATCAGACTACAGCATCACTCCCCCGGTGGCTGAAGACCCTCACCGAAATGGCTCTTACAAAACCATTGGTGCTCTTCACTCGATCACCACTTCTTGAATTTTTGTCCTCGCCACTTTCAAGTTTCATCTGTCTCAGTGGCCACAGTATGGTGATCACTACCACCGTACTCAACTACCTGGTTCATGGTTGAAAGAATATGGGCAATCGTAATACTGAACATGGACATACTATCCGGCATCAACAAGTGGACATGATCCAAATCATCAGGTCAGTACCTAGCTGTTCAACATCATATCAAATAGTTTTCACTTAGTCCAACCGCTTTAGTAAGCCATACCCTCAAATGCTACTACGGGATGGTGTTGTTTCCAATATCGCTTAAGTTGACTCATTTGCATCGACCCACCTCATTCCACTGGATTCAGCTAGATTGCATGGGACAGTGAGATCTTTCAGGACGCCGAAGTAGTCTGACTAATGAGTATCATTAATGACTAGTGACCTCAAAAGCGTCCTTATTAGAATACTGACGAACAGAGTTCGTCGTGATAAGTATGGCAGGAGCAAGATGTATCTTTGTCACTTACATGAATGACGACGGAGACACCAAAGTACAGCGCATTTCAAAAACAGCGTGAACAATGGGGCGAAGTGACTGACGCCGTGATGCGGTTCTTTGAAGTTTAGAATTTCAGGGCTTGAATGTCTGGTTGTTCAAAAGAATTTGATCAATTTCGGTAACAGCAGAGCCAGACATGAGTTTAAAAATTGTTTGGCATGTAGAACACTTACTTGTTTAAAACATGCTTCTTCTCGTGAAATTCACTTCCAGACCTGTCTCATTTCGGGTGGTCCAACTTCAGTAATAGGTTGGGAAAAGAGCTTGTTACTAAAGTGAATTCACTGGTACCCTCGGTGTTTTTCCACGAAAAAAGGACGGTGTCTGTCTAAGGAGGTCGAAATGTATCTTCTGGATAGGATAAAATTACTGAACTTTAACAGGACTTCTGTCGGGTTTGTGTTCTCTTCAATTGGCCTTATTGTTTGTATGTACTAAAACTTCTACGGAGACCGTGATAGCAGATCATCCCAACCGAGAACAAGGATTTCGATTGGTATACGAGTAACCGTATACCTTCACGGGTGAGGGGTTCATTTGGGGCTCCGTAGGTTCGCACGACAAGACCAATTTAATTTTGCACATTTATAATACGAGCGAGTGACATACGTGCGCAAGCAAGAAAAATCTTATTAAAAGTAACCCATCAGACTCAAACGGGGGTCGAAATTGAGCTATCGGTGAGTCTTGAACAATGTTCCCATAATACTTTTGAGAGAATTCACTTCGTTTTTAATACGGATTGCGGACTTCTGCCGCACGTCTGAGGTGTAGAACACCAACCAACCAAAAGGCCTCACTAGCTATGATCACTGTATGACTCGTGAAGGTGAAATGCCTATTGCAGTACGATGGTGTCAATACTGTCTGCTTCGAACAGGGGCCAACTGACTCAACGGAAACATTTCAAGTAGAACATAAGGTTGACGGAAACTCGGGGACTGCGCCTACCTAATGAGCCCCAAGAAGGGCGAAACCGGTAGTGGGCCGTCGAAGAATTTTCAGCAACCTTATGAGTAGTGCATTACGTATGGAAACATTTGTCCTTTTTCCAGTATGGCTTGCATTTGAAACGAGTCTTCTTAAGCTCAGGCGATTGCTAAATTGAAGTGAACACACATGGAGATATTATCTTGTACATATCAGTTAGGGGCGGGGGGGGGCAATGCTGCTGCTGCTGCTGAAACATTCCACGTCGGTGTTATCGGTGCAGTATCGTCCGATGCGTGATAATGATTATGCATGTCATCATCAGTCATGATGAGTAATGTTCCCGACATGAGTGGATGGCTGACCCAATTCACTCATTTTATGAAAGGCATCCGAACCGGTGGCTCTTAAATGTCGAGCGAGAGGACGGATTGGTAAGTCTTTTTCGCGCTGGTTGGTGAAAGCGAGAGGCTGTGGGGTAAGTTTGAACACAACCAGAACAGTCACTTGGTCGTCGTTCAAGGAGTTAGGTAAACCAACCGTATCACCTCAGCGTGAATAGGTTTGCCTGTTCAGACGTGAAAATTCAGATGTTTCGAGCATGCGCTGGTTGAGTAGTGGTAACATGCTCGCCTCGCATGCCAGGTGTCCGGAGTTCATGCCCTGGCACGTCCAGGGATGAACTCTAGTAGACGGGAACACAAGTCCAATGCTCCCCCTTTGGTGGACTGGTAGCAAGTGAGAATCGCCTGAACAGCACTTGAAACACTCATCTTGACAGCCGTCAATTTCGCGTTGATCGGGGAAGCGTCATCAAGGGCTTAGAACCTGGAATTCTGAAGGTTCATTAGTAGATCGAAATAAACAACTATGTCCTACGTACTCTTTGTAAGCAATTTACTCGTATCGCTCTCAAATCACAATCAAGCGGCTCACCGCGGTCTTGTGCGTAGAATGATGGTCACATAAGACTACTTTTGTCGTGAAATAGATTCCTCGACGCCCTCAGAAATCCCAGCCACATGTGGGCCAATGAAATCCCAAAACCCAGTAACACTTAAGGCCTGAACAGTTTCTGTAGAATCCTCAGATTGACTTACTTCACAACATTTAGTCTTCCTACACACTTGTAACCTTCGATGGTTCAAAGATGGTTGCAAAGTACTAAACAGTTCTCAAACTCCCAATAATGACGTATACTTGAGTAACACTATCTCCAAACCCTGTGTTCAGACCATGAGACGTTACTGTAGTGTGGGAACCCTCTAACAGCATATGTTATCCAACTTCAGTTGACTGGCGGGAATTAATGAAAAGACCCTGTTACAGGATAAAGTCTGTGGTTCAGTGCTTAAAAGAAGGTATACTCAAAAGAGTGGCTGGACAAACTTGTTCCAATAAAGCACCAGAAAATAGCAAGTCCGTACCGATGAAGAGTTCACCAACTAGACAATGGTCTAGTGAAAGACGCAGAGCCAAGTCAAATGCCAAGGGTTGAGTTTGATGTCAAGAAAATTTGATTTCTTACCTTCGTTGGATCAGCTATCGAGAAGCGAAGGCAGTAACGGATCACACCAACGGTGACACTAGGAGAAAATGACTAGTCAGTGACATTGAGTTGATGCAGTGGGCATCTTTTCCGAATGGATCCGTTATTCGTTGCAAGCATTACAATACTGTCAAGTATAAGCGAGCTGCTTTATAACGCCCACAGATCTGTTATCACAATCGAACCGTCGCTTTACCAAGACGTGTGAGTGATTTTCAAGGACTTTAAGGGAACGCTACGAAATATCTCTAGAAGGAATAATACGGTTATTTCCCATAAGTTACCAGCATCTGCATCTGCAGCATCTCACTTATGTTAAACACCGGTGAATCACTCCTGTCGATTCGTAATCTAGATGAAACCCTAATCTGAAAAGGAAGAAAGGGAAGAACCAAGTACTAGCATACTGCGAAACCTTTAAGGCGCCACGACCCCCAACCATTCCTCATACAAAATGAAAAGAGATAGACGATGAGAACATCGTTGGCATCGATTAGCAGTCGTATCTTAGTATCTCCGGCCAAGCACAAAGAAAACCTGGAAGCACGTGGTATCGACAATGTTTGGGAACTCTCTGCCATCCGTGTCTTTACCAAAAAGATAGAGTGGTTTCATAACTTTGGGAGATGAACCAGCTCCCCGTTTATTATCTGCATCAGTTGAGTTTTTAGTGTTCCTTAAAACAGACAAAATTACAGTGTGATTGTAATATGATTTAATGTGACAATATAATACAACATGCTATAATATAAAGTGATATGGCAATATAATATAAAATTTTGGCATATTGATATAACAGGATTAGTTGCAGTATACTGTAGAATCATATCATATATCACTATTCTATTATCGTTGAGGTATTGTTGTTCTATTATATGATTTTTACAAAGTGTTATTATAATACATACAGTCTGTTATGCAAATATTATGGTAGACATATAATATAAGATGGCTGACATCCGAATCGGATTTGCCGGTTAATCATGGTCAAACCACTGGACGCCCGCGCATAGTAGAAAGCCGCAGACCGTTTGTACTGAACCGAATTTCGTGCTGCGTGCAAGTCCTTGGTACCCATGTAAACCAGACGGACTAATATCTGCAGACGAACGTGCAGAGGGCTGTTGCAAGCCGCTAACCGTCCTAAACAGAGTGATATAACAATGGGCGCCGATAACGGTAACCTCTCTACCTTGGATGCACCGGCGTCATCCGTCAATCCATTTAAGTTTAAGCGCAATACCGCACCTCCTCGGTGACCCCATGCGAAAGTTACCGGGGGGTGCCCATTAACACAAGATCAAGGATGACAATGTCGGGCAGGTAGTTAGTAGTTTATCTCGGTTCTAAAAGGTGACGTCTAGCAGGTGGACCGGTGAGTATGTTGATAACCCACACGGCCAGTCCTACTAAGGTGCGCGCGTCTGAATCTTGCGCAGCTTCAGTGGTTGCGTCTACGTTGGGGTGGTTCAACCCCTCGCTTGTTTTCCAGCATTCTAAGCGTCGCATCTCAAAGCTTCCCACATTAAGGACAATTATGCTAGTGCTCTAGTGCCATGCAACTGTGTCAAAGTCTAAATCCCTGTTTCAAGAGAAAAAGGTAACTGTGAAGGACAGGGCCTAAGAATGGAACTTTTGAAAATATCCGAGTTAATTAAATATCTTGGCCAGGTCACAAACGTCACTAAGCCTGGTTCGCGGCTGTCTCATGACGTTTACAACTGAGCACATGAAGAAATACACGAATCGTATCCTCGTTGGTGACTGGCGTGTTTATTTAGCAAAGTGTTATATTGCTCCCGTCCGTTGCAACAACCATCAAACTGAATCCCAGAAATCCACTGAGTCAAGTGCTTTTTGGTCCGTTCAGCCAAAAATTGTTACCTGTGCTGCAATTAGGATGACGCCTGGGAAATTGCTATTCAGCGATCCCATCAAAAAGCGGGGATCAAGCCGGGATCAGCAAAAATCGGGCTTTCCTTGAAGGTATCCTCACTCGATGAGCACAGGATTTATGCTGTACTTTTGTGGTATTTTTGTGTGCACCTAGATTAGACACCAATTGGTATGAAAGATAATACGGTAGCCAGTTGTTTAATGAAGTTGAAAGAGAGAAAGTTTAGAAAGATTGGAAAAATAACAGCCTGTGATCATCTTCGGTCGCCTTGGATAAGTTTGAAGATATTCTAGCGTTATCCTTTTTAAATGGGGTAGCATCCAAGGAACCAACAGGTGATAAATTCAGAACTCCTTCAAAGTACGTTTTTTCTAGGTTGGCTATAATTTTAGCGATAGCTGGCTGTTCGCTCTCCGCTCTTGTGGAATGGTCTAGCTCTTTGCTTACTTTTGCATGCCCATCAAACGATCTGAATGGTAATCTGAGGCATCCTGAAACCTGTCCATACCCCGAATTTCATGTTTTCTTGAACAAGACGTAGGCATTTCACTGATATCCTTTGCTCGTGATTCCAAAGAAGTCGATTTTCCGAACGATCTTTCGTAATGCTGATTTGGACACCTTCCCAAGGCCACCTGCACAGAGAAGTATGTTTAATTCGGTCAAGACTTCCGACCACGCAACTCGTACGCATAGTGGAGTATTTCACTAAATAATGCAACCTTTATCAAGCTTTGCGGCACTTTTGCGCATGTATAAGCCTCCTATAATTTCACTTACATGGGCTAGATGATCTCTATCTCATCAATTGGGCAATGGAAGCCTTACTCTTAAATGCAGCTTTGGATTGGTGACAGTATTTACGTTCGGATCAAAGACTTTTGGAAGGATATCCGTTCATGTTGCCAGTATTATAGATGTGTGTAGGATGACTTGTGCACAGAACATATTTTTCAGCCTGAATGTCTCAGTAAACCGCATATTGGATCTCATCTGATAATGCGAATAAATTTAGGACCGAGCTATTTCGATCTGATCCTCCTAGAAGCACACCCCGTCCGAGACACTTCTTTGGGGGATATTGTGCTTAGGATATACGTGTTACCTTCAGGGCAGAAAAAATCTGTTTAGTCTTCACGAAGCCGCTGTAGTGAACCTCCACAGTACAGTGCACTATGGCAGTTCAGAGATACTGATAACCTCCTTGAGACAATTTTTAGACCAAACTAACTTTAGAACTCCACAAGTTTTCAAAGGTATTTAGGGTTTTATTTGGTCAATCCAGGTGTTTTGAACTACATACCAAGGTATTACCTTTCTTCTTTAAACGAGACAAGAAAGCGAGTCAATGTGCCGTTTTATTTGGTTTTCAGACTTCTTATTTTGCAGTGAATGAATGCTTTCGTTTCGGACGGTACCAAACATAAAATCAGATGAAAAATTCCGCTTAATTTGTTGGTTTACATAAACTGAACTAACCATTCATCCAGTTCTATTCTTTTGTCCACTTGTTTGTCCACCCGCCTGTTTGTCAGTACGTCTAGCAGAATTTGAGCTTTCAATGAAGTGGAAGCCCTGAAAAACTCTGTTTCCGTACGCGGAAAAACCAACTACTCACAATATAAGGGAGATTAGTTGTTTGCACCGTAAATTCCTTTGCAAACTGATTTGATCTTAATGGGAGACCGGACTGAATCCAGCTAAAACCCGCGTTCAAGTAGAACATAAGAATGACGGGAACTCTAGGACTGCTCCTACTTGATGAGCCCCAAAAAGGAAAAAACTGGTCGTGGACTGTCGAGAAGTGTTAGAAACCTCGTGAGTAGTTGCTTTGAAAAAAAAATACTGCGATATCATGGAGATCCCACCAACTGAAACAGGAGGGGCCTTTATGCAGCACATTCAGTTGAGGGATATCACGGAAGAGAATTAGCTTCCCGTTGACACCAAGTCCCACTGCAAATGACTCTGCCTTCCCAGTTGCCCATGATTTAGAGTTCAAGTAAAACAGAATGTTGACGGAAATTAGAAGAACACGCCTACCTGATGAGCCTCAAAAAGGGCAAAATCGGTCGTGGGATCTTTTTAACCAGTCTTATGAATAGTATGTTTCGTCAAGAGATTGGCTATTATTTGTCCAAGGCTTTTCCCCTCGGACCAGTTGTAGAATTCTAATTCCATGATTTACCGTGTTGTGTGTCCAGGACCACAAGAATGTGACAAGAAGAAGTTGTCAATCGATATTTGGTGCCCTTCCAGCTCACAGGACGCAACAGCGAAACACTGGCGGTTAACACTATATTCCTCCAGCCGATCTGACGTCAAGACTGAAATCTCGCAGGCTTTTCTCCGATTCGTTATAGGAGGCTTTTTGATCGATCTTGTTTTGAATTTAGCCGCTTTGATCAGATGACTAGGATGATTACCCCCGGTATCCTAGATCATGTGTGGATAATACTTGAAGCTTTGCTCTTAAGATTGGCATTTACCGCTTCGTTGTTTGATAACAATTCCGCTCAGAAACTAAACTTACGCGATGCATTTTGCAATGACCTACTTCCACCTCGTCTGTCGTTCGAACATTACGATCTAACACTTGGGACCCTGGGAAAGAAATATCATACCCTAGAATCACTTTTTTCTTCACAAGTGATGAACGCACTCAAGCCCATTGTGCGATTGGAATGTCTGGACGGCAATGTCTCTGTTGCTTGTATCAGAACGGTTCGGACGCATCTTTACGGAACGTTCGAGAAACTTCTTTCCCCGCCAGGTGAAAATACGATATTTGGCCAGAATCATTCACTACTATTTATAAATTTCATCAGTAAGAATAGTGACTGGCTGGAAAGCACACGCACACTGTTCGCCATGAGCTGTCTGACCATTTGTAAAGTATTGTACGAGCAACAGGATCAACGGTTCAACTGGTTTTGTCCCAATCCATGTCAACTTCAAACCTCTTGCTCATTGGAACACTGTGTACCCAGAGGGATATTTACGCATCAGTTCCGCTGTAGGTGTCCGAATGGTCACGTATGGAACGAAAAGGTGTTCACATGTTTGCCAGTAAAAGAGAATGCACGAGTAAGTGCTGATTGTAAATTTTCGTTCTCCGTCACAAAGGTTTTTGAGTAACCTAGTAGCTGACATTGCATGGTCCAATGTGTTACATAAATATGCGGCTCACAATTAGGGGGCTAGCTGTATTACTTGCCTCCTAACAATTTGGAACACCAAGACATAGACAAACCGTTTTCGATGTAATTTCTTCAGTGAATCAAATTAGGTTCTACCTGAAGTAATGCTCTTTTTGGGGATGGAACAATGGGGCTCATGAGTTCTAGCTGTTGCTTTCAGTGCATAGCTTCCCCTCCCGGTTTCCACAAAGAAAAGTCCTCTGTCATTCTCGGGCCTATGAGGCGATGACACTGGCAATGGAAAGTCAATCAACCGTATTTTCTTCCATCATCAACGAACAAATCTTGGGCGGCTATCAGCACTATACAAGATGTACACGGCTCAAAGCCTATGATGATGATTTTGGAAATTGAGGCCCAGTTCGTGAACTTGCTTTCCTTTGGATGGGTTATTATGACACACCAGATTCATATTTATGTCTATACCTCAGTAAATATATTCAGATAATAAACAACATACACGCAGGCAAAGCATGAACACTTTGATTGACAGAAGCTGTTTCCTTACCGCTTTCTTGGAGCCAGCGTTTCAAAACGCGCTGGTCTCCTTCACTGGCCGTAACTCAAGGTTTTACCAGCATTAGAATGCTGGAATGGGGGGTGAATTCGTCATATTTCGCAGTGAGTAGCGTAATGCCGCCACAATGTTATATATACATGATGGGGTCAGTCTATTGCATCTGGCATCATCCACTTTGGGTTGCTTTGCTTGAGCCTGTAAACTTCATCTGCTTACTAAAGTGATGAATTCACAGTTAATTAACCTGTGATAGCTTGATAATTCGTTGAATACATTCCTGAATGTTGAGACACACCAATGGTTCGTAAACTGCTGTCGTCGTCACAGATGAGCAATAAAATTCAGTATGCCGGAACCTTTTGCTATTTGAGAGATTCAGTGCATCAGTCAGCTGGTCAGTTAGACGTGTGTGGTTGCACAGAGCCCATCACAATAGAACAAAGCATAAAACTACAGCTGTCTTGCTCGGTGCTGAGAGACCGGCAGCTGCTTTGAAGATTCCACCACAAGTCCTTTAAGTTATGTCAGAAATCGACCTTCCAACTTCTCGGGAGGGAAGCTTGGTGCTTACAGCTGAAAAGTCTCTAAACATACAGTCAGAAAAATTTGGTTTTATGAGGGCTAACGTGTACTTTCTGGCTTTCCAGCACATTCTACCTGACCTACTAAACGGTGGTCAGACTGCACAATAAAATCGACAACTGACAAAAACCAACCTCACTTTGGAAGTCGTAAATTCTGGTTTCATAAGTGCGGGCGGTGGACACATGGTTTAGCAGTTTATAGTTGGTAGCCAAAGTTTCATGTAACCTGTCCTCCTACGCCTTGTTACTCATCAACAAGCGCGAAGTGGTCCACGTGACTTGGCTTCCTATACTACCCTGTGGAAGACCAGTTCAACGGACTTAGCCGAAAAAAGATTGTAAGATAAAAAATAATCTATTAGCGTCTGTCAGATGATTTATGGCTATGATTCATGGCTAAGCCTGTGCCCTCATCTGTTGACGGACAGCATAATTAGCTAGGTTGTCATTCACATCGAAAAGTTCGAACCAGTTCAAAAGTTTGGTGCATTTGTCTGTGAATGCACGTTTACGGCTCTCGCTTGGAGTACACCTAGTGCTGATGTAATATAAAAATGAAACGTTTTCGCATCTATCTCTGATGTCCATTAGATGTCATATGTGAACGTTCTTCTAATGGCATTTGCTATAACATATTAAAGTGAGGTAAAGTTTTGGTATTGCAACTCCGTGACTGGTAAACTTCCCACGTAAGAAGCGTGCCAGCTGATAGGGGTTGAGTTCTAAGTGAAGGCTGGACTTAGGCGATTGATGCACTCTTAGAAATGTACGGTTTCATTATCTTTTCCTCGCAGATAACGAATACCTGGGCACCGACGAAATGTGAACAGCTGTGTTACGAAACTGGCACCCTTTCTTGTTATTCCTCGGGGATTGATGGAGAAGTATGTTAGTCTTTACCCTCATTGTATCCCAGTATCTCTATCTCTGTAGCTCAATAAACCTAGTGTTTGTTATAGTAGTAGCACCTCTACACTTCCAGTGTTTACTGATTATGCGTAACGGTGAACTGCCTAGTGGTATATATCTACCGAAGATTTCCAATAAAGTTCTTCTTGCTCAAAAGATTAGGGGTGATCTTTCTGCGGAAGACAGTATGCGTATAACGATTTACTCTAAAACATATGAAATAGTTACTGTAATAGTTTCGGCACTAAGGTTCCTTGTCCAAGCACAGTAGGGAGTATTTAATCCACTGTGTCTTGTTGCGGGACTTTTCGTTCTCTGGAAATCAATGACTGGTTTGAGTTTAGCTCACAGAACCACAGTGCGACCTATAATTTTGGATAACAAAACGGAATCATTTCACTTTTTGTTCGCGCAATCGTAAGAAGGCTTCAAACAACCAGCCCCGTTATCGCTTTCGGATAATCCGGCGGAGGGGTGCTGCACAGAAAATGGGAACTCATTCCTGTACCTGAAGGCCACAGATTAACGATGCTTGAATGGATCCGGAAACCCAGATGACTGACAAACATAACCAATAAGCCGGCGTCTGACAACATCCTTCGGTCTCGTGCACTACTTCACGGCTAGATAGTCATTACAAATGTGGCTGCTCCAAACTTCTCATTCACTGCCGTACTTTTTGTTGACTGTAATGATGCAGTATGATTGGACTCATGTTTAACACCTTGACTCAGTGCGGGTTTTACGCGAAATTCTATAGGAATACATCGCCAATTTCTTGTGCTTCACACACGTTGGACCGAAAGCACCCAATGTAATTCTGATCAACCCTTCGTTTACGATGACTGTTTGGGAATATAGAATTTGCAACTGATTGTCGATATCGAAAACGTTCATTCTATGGCATACATTCTACAACTTTTGTAGCCAAAATGCAGTAATCTTTTGCCTGTTTTAATCATCCTTCCTTTAAGTGAACTCAAGTCAACATATTGCATCACAACTTTCTGTACATGTCGGTGATCAGTTGAGGTTTTATATGAAAGACTGTGCACATCAACCGAATATAACAATCTGAAGCATTTGTGGACCCCCTTTATGCCTCATTTAGAGTTTTCTACCTTCACGCTACCTCTGAACCGTTCCGTTGAAAAATCATATAAATTGTCTACGATCTTTTGGAGCGAGAGCGGAAGAATTAGCAGATATGTCGAGATGGCACTAGTAAACTTCATCATTTTTAGACGTAATTCATTACCCATAAGGTTGCCGAAAACTCTTCATCGTTTTTATTCCACTTTGGGGAATTTGACTGATCCACTCAAATGCCAGTCGGATATATTAACTGCTGCCAAAGTATGTGGCGACTTGGGGCTGCAAGCTTAGTTATTCACATGAAACATGAACATTTTTTGTGAAATCTAAGGCCACTTACAAGATACCACGTGAAACTCAGAGGTAGATCATTGTTCTCCTTGATTCTCAATATCATGGTTGCATTCTGTTTACGCATTGCAACTACCGCTACTTTCCGCCTCACCCTAACTCAGCTGTCCATCTGTCTTTGCAAACCCGGATTCACTGGGCCAAGTTGTTCGCAGGAACAAAACCCTTGCACTGAGAAGATTGAACATAGTGCGCTACCCAGTGGCGGCATGGTCATGGCCGGAGACGATGCATGTAACGTTCATAACGGAAACACATGCCGGGGGCAAATCTTAGCAGATGGAACAGTGCATTACATGTGCATCTGTGACGGTGTTCGTTGGCGAAAGAATCACACGCTTGGATATGATAACTGTCTATGGAAAAAATCAATGTGTGATTCAATTATTTGCACGTACGGCCGTTGTGTTTCCAGTGCTTCTGGCAAACTGGTAAGTCGGAGGCTATCACCTGACCACTCACACTTCCAAGCCAACTGCTGTATTTGAGTGAATACCACTCTGAACAGCAATAATGAACAACTAATAGATGATAAGTTGAAAAAAACTGATTTAGTTGTAGTACTGCTTTTTCCGAGGAGACTACCTCTGCCCAGCTTCGATATAAGCAGTTTGTGCTGGAGGTGCAAGTGTCAACAGCTTCAAGCAGAAAACCACAGCTCTGAAACCCATTATGTTGAATTCCTGCAAACTGTATGCTTCATCTTTGCCTATGAGAATTACAATAACGGGACTTTGTAATTTGTTTGGTGCCCACTGAAGAATTTTTAAAAGAGAGAAACCAATTAGACATTCTGGACTCACAAGCAACCAATACTAGCGCTTGGCCAGTCGACGGCTGCATATACTACAGTGAACAATGTATTCAGTAGTTTTAACCCGATGAAACAGTGATTCCGAGGCTACACGACCTCAGTGTGCAAAAGAATGACGTATTATTACGATATGCTGTGGATATGAGGAACTCTTGCTGCTATAAAATTGTTCGTTGACGGGATGATACGTTGAGGTGTTTAAACAGGCTCATTCGTCTTCATGGCTCACAGTCGAGTTAACTGCGGATATGTTTCAAAACGACAAGCTGACAAATCAGTGCATACGACAGACTACAAAAAAACCAGCAGGATTGGCGGGTAAAAGAACTTCAGAAACCTCGCTCCTTTGAGACAGAAACAGGCATGATAAATTTGTTCTCCCGAGACTATTGGGTCAGAAGTTGCGAACGGACTAAAACGCGACGGTGTCCAGAACCTTTCGTCAGAAGAAACATGTTGTCAGTGTGTGCTAGAGTTGAAAACAAGCCCATTTATGTAAGCACACCCTTCAACTATGGATTCTTGCGGCTTTACTCGATTCATGATGCATATTTATGGCAGCCATCCCACAATCCTGATTCTCTAAGGGTAAGGTCCTCCATTTAAATATTTTTTTAAAACACGAAGCTTGTCCGTGCTCAAAGCATGGTAATTTACTCCTATTATTGTTGTTGTACAACAAAATATGCTGGGAAAACTACCAGGCAGCTCAACAGAAGAAAAATAAAGTTATCAGACCTGTCAACAGTTCCTTTCTTTCATAGCCAGTCAACGTAGGTCACGTTGTCAACCCCACTGGACCGTGTAGCATCATCTACACATCACATACACTGCCGAAGCAGATCCAAAAGCTCAGCGTACCAACGTCTGAAACAACTGCAGTTAGCCCAAACAGTCCGACTTTGTTTCACCAGAAGTGCTATGCGCATGTTATTCATAAATTTTACGAAAGTGCATCGTCCAGTCAGCTGAATGCCTGGAACTAGGAAGACTGTTTTCATTTTTGACCGAAGACCGTAATTCTTTCAAGCCTCATAACGGAGATTGAAAATGCACTCCGAAGCTTCGTTCTGAAATCTATCTAGCCAATATGGCAGAACTTTTCCTTATCCTTCACGGTGTGCAGGCAAAAGGGCACACCGAGAAAAGTACGGATATGGCTCATTGTGACCATACCTGGCGAAGAAATAATATGGCAACTAACCTACGCAATCTGCTTCCCCAAAGCACTCTTATCGCAACTGACTAACCTCGAAAACCAAATGACTCCAAAATTTGCCGAGTTGTTGATTCATTTGCACTGAGTTATGAATTGACTGCTGAAATGACAGATGCTGTATAAGGGGAAAGAGGGAAATCTGAGAGCAAACATTTGAGCACACAGTGATGCGCCACACTTCCGCCTCTTAGATCAACAGATGATGTTTGTGACACTCCTTAGTAGGCCCTTCATTTGGTATCCACAATGGGCCTGGAGTTGAAATCATCCAGGTACCCAAAGGTCACTAGTTTTGAATCGATGTAGGTGAGAGGTTTTTCTTAAATCTTGAATGCGGTCCCAAAAACAAAATGTAACTAGAATCCAAAGTCCGTGAACGAGAATGAAATCCGCGACTGCTCGTTTACTGGACCAGGTGTGGCGAATCCATTTTAGCTCAAGTGCAAATGTGAAATGTGGGGTGACGACCGCGCTAGCCCAGTTGGTAGAGAACTGGCTCGGTGAACGACAACAGGGACTGTAGTCGCTTATATTTCGTGATGCTCGAACTTTTTAGCTTTCTTAACATAACATCAACCCTATAAGCTTCACTTGCTGCTGTGGCGGGTATGATCTTTTGCCAAATATTTGCCTGTACACTGTGATTAGGAAAACGTCTCACGCACTCAGCCCCTCCTATGTTGTGAGCATATCCGTGGTCAAAAATTTGCAGACAGAATACAAATAGACAGTCTTTCAATTCAACTCTGATATGGTATTTTCCACCATTAGACAGCAACAGTTTATTTGGGTTACGGTCTCCGGAAAGGCAATTTGGACATGCGTTGTAAATTATCAGCGTGATGACCCTGGAACTACTCAAATCTAGAAAAAAAGCCTGTTCTCGAGCAAAATTTAGGTAAGATATTGCGGTTTTTTAATCGGAATCGGTATGAGATAATGACGGTATCTGTGCTAGGATGAAGTCAGATATAGGTGGGGACTTCAATGAGGTCGTTTAAAGGACACTATCGAAGCATGTAAAAGGCCACAAATAATAGTAGTATTTAAACCACTGAGTAGCTCATATAACAATGAAACTTGTGTGTAAAATCAGTTACTCTGTAAGAGCTGGATTATTATTCTAGCAAGGGACCAACCCACTCAAACACTACGGGATATTTTGTCAATGAATATCACTTCTGGTGGCTATCACAGTTTTGCACAGTTTTCTACTGCCTATTTTGGTGGTATTGACCCAATAGGTGGCCGTAGAAGAGAGGTCGAAACACCTCTTTCACAAGGTGACCTCTCTTTGGGGTATGTAAACTCATCTCATTTTGTTGCTGAAAAATGCAGACCAGATGCTTCACTAATCAGTCCAGCATCTTTTGGATATAGGTCCAATTTCAATAGACGAAGCGTACACCGGTGTTATGCTGTCGATGATGATGATGACGACGATGGTGATTATGATGATAATGATGAAAAGTATAATGATGATGACGAATAGAAGTCTACTTTATAATGACTACTAACTCCGAGGGGAAAATATTGTGGGCAGGTGCAGTGAGGTTAAGATAAACTGACTTTACAGTAGGCAGCTTTGGCCATCTAACACAGAGAAGTATTGCTGCCCTAGACTGGTTGAATTCTTTTGTGTAGTTAGAGGTGGAATATCGTTGTTCTGCATGGTCCATTGAAGCGACCTTAAGGCATCTTATTTTTCCCCTTTAATCGGTTTGTTAAAGTATATTGGTACAGGAGTCTATTCACTAAGATGCAGTTACCGCTTATGTATAACGTATCCTGCTGACTCCCCTTTAGCCATCTACATACTTGTTCTGATTCTCACAAAGGCTGTTTTTCAGCCTCCTCCATTACTGTGACTGACTCCCACTGGGGGTAAGCTGGCTTCATGAACATCATATAATGTAGCTTTCCATGCTCGATAACCCACGACAAGACGGTGATCCAGTCTTGTCGCAAAGTCAAACACGAAAGAGAGAGAGTGGTGGTCACGATTGTCGGCTGATTGTTTACGGTAAGTAACAATTTTCAGTTAACTCCCTCGGCAACAAGGCCAACCCTGATACGAGTCTCGTCTTCTTCATAAGTTGACTGTCCGGTTTTCGGGGTCTGTGTCAGATAGATTACAGTCGATTTTGACGTCCGCATCAGCCGGTCAGACTGATAAATGTACATATAGGGAGCTGTTATAGATATGTTGTGCACTGACAATACACCCCTTTTCCGTCGGAATATGACCATCAGCTGACACTATGCGTTTCACCAGGTATGGAAATATCATAATGAAGATTTCTTAAAGAATACGTTTCACAGTACGTGTCATGGACTCCCCTGCTTCGTTTATACAGGCCATTTGTCTCTGTATGCCTGGTTTTGAAGGTCCGTCGTGCAACCAATGGGTTGGAGTTTGGTCACAGTGGTCACCTTGGGACAAATGCAGACCACAGTGTGGTGATCTCCGCTATAGTGTGCGTTCACGAGACTGCCAGTCCATGAAGTCGGAAGCGAAGAAAAAGTTTGACTGTGTTGGAGCTTCGATAGAGTATGCCTCCTGCGCCCCACATCCTTGCGCACGTGAGTCTCATCCATTTTCCACCCAGTCTATTACTTAATTGACGATCTTCTTTATTCGTCCAGGTTCTGAAGGTCTGTATATGAACAGCTACTTTGCTATCCGTCAAAATGCGATGGCAGCCGGTATTAGTACAGCTGCAATTTCGTGCGCCATAGTCTCCGTCTTTTGGCTGGCGTTCCTCTCAAACATGTTAAGTCGAACCGTGTGGCTACTCATTAAGTCGATCAGAAGGGAGCGGACAGCATAAAATTCAGCTGGAATTCTTGAAGTATGTGACGATATTTCACTGTATATAATGGGAGTTATTTTATGTTGGAAAATTGAGGTCGTTTTTTCCATGCTTTTTACACGCGACTCCAAGAAAATAGTGTTTTATATATCGTTTTGTTCTTGCTGAGATGCTTTCATTTGGTACTGCTATGAATGTAGGACAAGAGATCCGCTGTCGTGCACATACACAACAAAAGTCAATATAGTCTACCACATCAGTTCTGTTTAGTTACTCAAATACAATTCAAAGACCAAACTTGATGAACAGACTAACGAACAAGAACCTGATGAAATTAAAAAACTTGCGTCGACTCAATGTAGCCATAGATTTAGTGCAAAGGCGCCACGGACTAAGTGGTATCCATGTCCCCTAATGTCGCCAGTAGTGGTGTGTTCAGTCTAGGGATCTTTATACCGAAAGGCTTGCTAAACTAGCTGATTTCACTAGACAGAGTTTTCATATATATTTCTATATATATATATATATATATATATCCTTTCAAAATGAACAGTCCAAATTCAAGATACCTTGTATACTGTTAGATGGACATATCCCTAAATTTTGTACGTGTACAAATGATGGAGGTGAATTCTGTTGCTTGCGAATGTCTGCTTTTCAGGCGGACGAAAGGGATATGAAGATTTGTCGACTCTACATGTGGGGCGGTGCCAGCATCTTATCAAATCATAATTCTCTTGTCGTTAGAAGCACACTGGATTGTTTCGTTAACCCAACAGCATGTATTTTCGTCAAATTCAAAGTTTGGTCAAGGTCAAGATGACTTAATTCGGCAAAAAAATGAGCGAGGAATACATGTCGCTACGTCAGACGGTCCCTGAGTATAAAAGTACAATATTTTAAAGTGCACTCAAACGTAAAAAAAAAACCTAATATTCTGGACTGTCCGAAGGCAAAACCTTCAAACTAAATTTTTGAAATTATTGCAACGTTAGTTTACCTGGATTTTCGTGGAACAGTCTGGAGGACTACAGCACATTTCGATCACATAGGGATGGGACCAAAATCGAAAACAAGTCGCTGATTGCAGACGCTGAAGTGTTTGGAAAGGGGCTTTTATTTTCAAAAGCCAGGTCACCAAACAGACAGAAATAGAAGTTTAAGCCGTTCGGCGGAGATATTCCAACAATAATTCCCAACTTTTACTCTGTTTCTAACACATCTGATTACTGCGTGTCATTCCCGACGTAGAGCTGTCACCTTGTCGTGGTGTTCGAGCTTCAACACTGCAATGATCTGGTGGAATACACTGGCTGGAACTCACTTACTTAAGGTTCATCCGTGTAGGAAGGCCAACGAGGAGCAGCCTGACGAAAAACACCGAGTTATCGTACTGAGAGAAATCGTATAACGAGGCGGTCCGGGAATAAAGTCTTCCTGTCTCCTACAATAGGCTTGTGAGGTTAGTAAAGTGTTTCCTTCAGGAGACCAGCATGCCTACATTTAGGGAAGCAGCGATGTTACCTTCTCTCGAGGAAGTCGGTCCTATAAACCGCACATTCAGATCACCCAATGGCTGCCGGTGAATGCCGGCTCATTATGCAGTACAATCGAACTACTTTTGAAACCAAAGAGGCTGGTGCTCCTCACAAGGAACTTGTTGTGTGCAATCCCATTTGAAATCAGACAGGTATGCTTTACTCCCTGTGCCCAAGGGCCAGGCGGGCCCTCTATAGTCCAGTGGATCAGAGTTTTGATTCATTGGCTCTCGCCAAAAAACTAAAATCCAATGCCTTGTGGTTCAGACTTCTAAGTCAGAGGCTAGAGGAAGGGTCCCCGAGCAAAACTTTACTATCACGTGGGTCAGAATTTCGGGTCAAAGACTCAAGGTAGGGTACCTCAGACAAACCGCCTTCTTGGGCCAGACAACCGGGAAATATCACTCGCCTTTGCTGCTCTTCTTTTACCACCCCTCACCCACACCCCTCACCACCCACGGAATGATGCAGTTCAACTTGTGTCTAAAATGTCACCCATCAAAATAACCAAAAATAATTGCTTGATAAGCTTCAAAGATCTGATCCACTTTGTAGCCTTCAATATTCGTACTCTCTGTTGAAATAGGAAACTACGATTCCCTGCTGGAATCTTGATTTTCCTCTCTGACAATGTATGTTGTACCTCCGAAACAAGCATATAATACCCCACTTCGGTCCTGCACCTCCAAATGGTTCGGATAAGCTCAGATTCTCCGTATTTCGCTCTTGGGTCATCTGGTGATCCTGACTCAATAGTCGTGGTAACTACGGTGTGGGAGTTTCATCGATCCCCAAGGCTAAAAGCGCATTATTGGACTGAATCCCAGTTAGCAGTCGTCTTTGCGCTGTACGGTTGTCTCGTTCTATCAATATAATTGCAGGGTGATGCATTAAATGGTACTTATTTGTCATATCATTACACAGTACGAAAGACTGCAGTACGGAATCTGAGAGGGGCAAGTTTTATTGAGATCTGTCACCACTGATTCCATCAGCAAGTAAACCGGATGTGGTCATTCTGACTGGTGATAGGAATGTCCAAGTGGGACGATGAAGCTCGGAAGAAGCACAGTTAGGTGGTAGATTCAGAGTCGATGCTCAGCGTACGGATACTGAGGAGCGACTTCTTTAGTTATGCGCTGAACACCATCTGTTCTCGGCAGTACGAACTTCCAGCATAAACGCATACATCGAGTTACCTGAAAGCTACCAACTGCAAGCCACTCGTAAACTCAGTTGGATCATGTGGTTATCCGTTACCGCTGGAGAGCCTCTGTTGAAGATTGCTGTTCCTTCTGGCGCACGCAACTTGACTCCGATCGTGCCATTGCGCCGGTTCGGTTATCCCGTCAGCATTACACCTACAAAAGCGGAGAAACTCCGTTCACCACTCCGACGAGTTTCAGTAGTTCAGCAATATCGCGCTGATATGGCTGGAAGCTGCTGGAAGCCTGCAGCCATTCCGATGACGAAGACTGCCTGAAGGTTGAACGGAAGCAACTTAAAATGCCACGCTCTCAGATTTTAGAAGTGTCTGGTCGGGCCATCCGAACTGACTAAATGAACACTGGATATTTTTGAGATCAGCAGGTGTTACTCCTTCCAGAAAGGCCATACCAGCAACTAACGATTATGATTGCGTACGCAGATCCCTCAAATTCCGGATAAGAAAAAGCAAGTAGAGTGACACAGAACTCTAAAGGATAGCGAAAATCAAGGAGATGCAGCAGGCCTTTGCTGCAGGCACCAGCCGCACCCTATTTCAGCTGATTCGACTAGCCGGTCAGCGAAAAAATATAAGAAACAGACGGAACGGTAATTCTTTTGCAAAATGTTCGTCCCGAGCCACGTACTGAACACTTTAAAGAGTAGTTTAGCCAGCCTCATTCAACACTGCCTCTGAAAGAACCCAACGAGTCTGAATAGACCATTAAAACCATACCGCCGTCAACAACAGCAATGCAGTGTGAAATATCACTCCAGCCACACAACAAGGCACCCAGCCCTGATGGTCTGCACTCCGTCGTGTTCAAAGTTGGTGAAGCCATGGTGAACATCCTGCAGATCCAACTACGGAAGGTTTGGGACGGAAACTGAATGCCAGTGGGATGTAGCTCCTAGACCGTCACTCCAATCTTCAAAAAGGGCACAAGAACATCATGCAAAAATCATCATGGCATCAGCCTAGTATCCGTCACATTCAAGGCACCCTCTGAAATTAGTCTGCATAGGTTGATCAACTACTGAAAGAGGCGAACTCGTGAGAATTAAGTTGAGTTTCTTAGTGTTCCAGGATGCTTCGACCATAATGACTTGAGCCCGGGATAGCTCCATGGTTAAGGCTCTAACATACTGACTGGAAGATGTGTGGTTTGAACCCAACCGCGGCATCTCGACTACTCTTGTTTATGTTTTGGCAACTTGACAGTATCTCAACCCTCATGCTTTATTCGGGTAGCACGGCAGCTAGGCACCGAAAGCGTGTTACAACTGAACGACCATGTTTATTATCATTTCCTTGAGGCAAGTTCTTGTACAGCGCCACTCTTTTAAACGTCCCACGTTGACGGTTTTCCTTGGCCTGATTGCTTTTTTTGACTCTGTCGGTCATCAGAAATTTTGGCAGTATCTGGTGATCAGGAGTGCTCCTTCCAACTTTATGTCCCTTATGAAGACACTGTACGCGAACTCCTGTGGGCTCGTAGGAGTATACGACAGGCTTGCTAGAGTAGAGATTACTTCTCGAATAGGAAAGGCCAGTGCAGCCTTTGTCAACCTCCGACACCTACTTGTCGTCAGTTTATCTGTCAGTGGAAGAGTATATGCCGCGGCAATGCGATCAACTTTATGGGTCGGAAACTTGACCTCTAAATGCAGAGAATATAGGAAGGCTAACAGTCTGTGACCATCGGTGTCTCCGAAGCACTGGTCAGAGCTGGTTGGAACATCGGATTATCTTCTTAAGGATGCACTGTAAAAACATAGGTTAATCGGTGAAAGTAGATTTTTGTGCAGCATGTTCAAAAAAGCCATCGCTTAAGGTGACATACAGTAGATGCCATAAGCGGTCGTACACCGTGTTCTACGAAATCGTGACTTTACGATGTTTCGGCTTATTTTTAGTCCTGTCAAACCAACCGTTTGGTTTCAAAGAGAAACAGGAATCTTACGAAACTGGGGGGATGCAATTTTATTGAGACTCTCTTTGTTGGCTCAGTCAATCCTTACGACCGTTGTTCGCCTCCTCCTGAGTTGTTGCACACCTGTTGCTGTCCTGGTAAACAGCATTCTGAGTGGTCGGTAAAGAGCAGTCCGGAAGACGAAGCCCCAGATGACAGTGATTACCCCACAAGCAACAGCCGCGTTGGCTATGCCTGAAGTGATTGCATTCTGTCTCACACTGAAATAGGTTGTCAGGAACGTGGCGTCTCCACCTGATAAAGACAATATGGATGAGATCGCAGTTTAATGTTGATCTTTAGGCTTCAGTCATTTCGGCTGATTTACAAAAGGACTTCCAAACGACCTAGAGGGATCAGCTCACTGGTATTTTCATTAACCGTTGCTTTACATGAAATGCTTTTTAAAATTATCGATCGAGTCTTCATGTCTTTTTCGTAAGGCTGACAATAAATTTACCAAATGTTTGAAGCAGCCACAGCTGAAAGGTCACCATATGACTTCAGATTTGCGAGTGAGGCATTGCGATCCACGCCACGAGCAACCAAAGCAGGCGAACCGCACCAGTTTTGAGATATAAGAAAAATTACTTGAGCACCACAGCTGAGAAGCCCTAGGATGAGAAGAACCAGCTGGCAGATTGACCTCTGAAGCATCCTGTCGACCGGTTTATGTACCATATCTCTGCTTGACGGAAAATAGCCCCTCCTGGGAAATGCTCCGTCATTATTGGAAACTTCGGCAAACACAATGAAAGTGATTTTTGCTGAAGAGTTGTCTCCCTTGAGACTCGCAGCTCCAGCGCACTGACTGGAGTCGCAGGGCTGTTCTAGGCTGATCGAATTATTTCAAATTATTTTTTTTCCATATAAAAAGGACTGGCACGGCCCCAAATCCTTCGCACGGAGGGAACGTTGGGCATAACTGACTAAAAGTTTAGCCTTGAGATAAAAGTAAAATAACGTGCCTCTTAATAGAGGGTTATCTTGTAGGAATAAAAAGCAGGTAATGCCTAGTATTTTCTCAGTTAAGGGGATCATGCCTTGATTTGCCCCTAACTGAGTTGCCTCTTCAACGGAAGCGATAGGAGTAATACGTGTAGATTACCAAGCGAAGTTAATCTATAATTCAAAGGGGACTGAAATCATGCTCTCTTTACATGCATTACAGGTACTGTGTCAAACAAACACTTCCTGTCATATTAAACACTTCAGGTTAACCTTACAAGGTGAATACGAAATACCATACAGCAGCGGTCCAGTGGCTTGAGTTAACTATAGGAGAGCGCCTATCCTGCGCACTTAAAAGGTAAGAATTACTGCAGCCGAGAAAACAGAAAATGATGCTTGAAACTCTAACAAATGTAAAAACGCTTTCAATGAGGCAAACAAACTGAAAAATCGACTGATGTAAACTTAAAAGCCATTTATAGAATCTCACGGGAAAATGAACAAGTGATATAGTTCTAATCTTATTGAAGTATGAAGTACTTCAGTACATCATTCATTCCTCGTCTTCAGTATGGACAGCTGAACACCAGCAGTGCTTCGTAATCATACAGCAATATGAGGATCTCCTTTACCGAGAAAGGGTATGATGAACAGAGAATAAATCCATCTTCAGTAACAGAGTTTTATCCATCCGACCTGCTAAGGGCATCCTACACGGTTGTCAAGCAACGGCCTATATAACCTGATATAATATTTGTTGACTCAACGCAGGCTTATAACAGGCGTCTTGCTGATAAAGTGTTTCAGTTCTGATCGGAGGACACCATAAATCCCCGTCAAAAGAGCCTGGACCAACCACACATACGAAAGGCAGCGCGGTCTATGTGAACCTGCTGTAGGTGTGAAACATGTATGGGGCGATTCGTCACACATGCTTTGCCCAGAAGTGGAGGTTCAGGAAACCAGGAAACCAAACCCCTTGAGATTATGACTCTTCGTTTTCTGTTAGGTACAGGACAGATTATCTTCTCCGTTTGTTACTTAGACAGCGTCTTCTCATGGAAATGGACTGCTGCATAACAAACCATGAGGTTTACCAGGGAACGTGAGCTCACCGATCGTTGGTCTAGTTGTTGCGTTCATCAGTAAGAAAGCTGTAAGTCATAATGAGTTGAGTCACCCAATAACTGTTTATTGGTCTTGCTGGTAATCCAATTGAACGGCCCCCGTTATTCAATAACCACATCATAAGGAATAAAGTCTCAGGTAAAGTGAAAACCGTTAGGCTCGGTCGTAAAGACACTTTAAAAAATTTACACGGTTAATAGGTATCAGTGTAGTAGCTGTAGTACCATCAAATAATAATAAGACCTCATGCAATGACAAATGTTGTTCCTCTAAGGAACCTTCCTAGGTCATGTGCGTCTCACTCCGGGCACTCTTGATCGCGCTGGAAAGGTATAATGCACCATGTTGCTCCTAATTCCCCAAAGCTTAGTGACCATACAAAATTCGTACGTCCTACGAAAGCTTGTCAGAAGTGAATACTGCTCAGTCAACAACCACTGACTCCGATTTCGGGGTGGCAGATACAAATAAACCGTTCTGATAGGTAAGCCTAACAATAAAAAAAATTCACTCCAGGCTATTTCCACCTAGTTTGGAAACATGTATGCATAACTACGAGCTGGAAGCTGATCCCTTTATTCTTGTCCAACTACGGGAAATGTGGCAGTTGATTGGGGCATCAACCATGGAATCTACTTTGTTGTATCCTTTGCGTCGTTTGATTGCCAATGCACTTGAGTATATCTAGTAGAGAAGCTCAAAGGAAGATGAAACAGTGAATAAAGAGTGATTAGAAGATTGTGACACTACACATGCATTCAGATCCCTTGTTGTAGACCATTTTTATTTCAAATTAGGGATTTGTTTATCCATAGGCGCTTTCAAATGATTGATTGCTTCGGCCAGGATCCACCGGTGGGTGTACTCTGCTAAGAGTTTACTGTCGTCTGTAATCAATAAATGGTAGGCGTTAGTGCGTCAAATGATATGCAATGTGTGGAGTGCAAAATACTATGCAAGCATCCGTAAAAAGGTGGGCTTTTCAGAATCATATACACTGTAGGTTAGTGAACTGGATGCTTGGGGTGTTATCAAAAGCTTGATTAGGCAGAGTTTCTACTGATATGGGCCTGATGCCAATAGAAGCTCCAACGATTTACAACAGGACCCTCACAGTTACCGTAACCAGCGTGGATATCTGATATCCGAGGTCAAGGTATAATTTGTTATGATCTACTCACCTTCCTTCAAGATGATCAGGCAGTTTGATACATGGTGCTTGGCAGTGCTGCATCCTATGGAACTTGAAGTGAGATTCCTAATACTGAGTGAGACCACCAGATTATTGTAGGAACCGCAGTTATTTGCAAGGTTTCCTAACTTGCAGTTGCCACTAAATATAGTAATGCGACTAACAATGTCAATCAACATTTCAACCGTCTAAAGCCTTTTCGTAAACAAACGTCTCTGCTTGGGTGCACGGGAAACTTATAAAACTATCTATTCAAACCCCTAATCATTTCCAACAGTTTAGTAACAACGATATAAGATATATTCGTCTCGTACATCCTATTCAACCGCAAGAAATGCAGGATGGAATAAATCTGGAAAACTGGTAAATTACAGCTACATTTAGGTTAACTAATAATCTCATAAGGTGACCAGAACAGTATTACCGTGGTAGTTACACGGTCAGGTCTAGCGTCTAGGAGTAAGTTGGTTCTTTAGGTGAGTGCCTTTGTTGACAGTTTTTGAGTACTTGTCAGAATTCGCATGTGATACGGTCGTCCCTTCTGATGGGTGTTATGTGTTTGGGAGCTTCCTCCAAGGAAGTAATACATTTGGTGACCTCATTCATTCCTGTACAGAATAACCATTGAGGACGAAAATTTATGCCACTTTTCTAACCTCACACCTCCATTTAAGGATGTTTATAAAAAAATTTTTTTTATATTTTCTCGTTGTTTTTTTTTTTTTTAAAAATCATACAAACGTGCTGTTTCCTGAAGCATTTTAGGATAGAGACTTAAGCCTAGGGGTTGCCCACAATTTAAGGGGCTTCTCCCAGGAGGAGTTAAGCAAGCGGTTACCCACCTGATTGACTCAGGTGGTATTGTGTGACGGCGGAACCCCTTAAGGAGGAACATTTCAGATGAAAGACCACTGCGTTATTGGTGAGGAACAAATGTGTACCATAACAGCCATCAACAGTACTCATCTACTGAATCTCTCTTGGTATCTGTCTCTGCGTTCTCATTATATATATACATATATATATATATATATATATATATATATATAGGAAATAGTCACACTGCCTATAAGTCACTCCCGATAGAGTGATTGATATGTGCACCTAGTTATCTGAAGGTCACGGAGTTAAATCTTTAGTAATTCTTTTGGTGTGCACCGCTGATGTTTCCAAATAAGGACGAAGCAGTTCCACAGTGCTTCCTGGACTTCCAGCATAAAGTTACTTCTATGGTATGAAAAAAAATTAAAATCGCCTCACAACACCAACGGACTCAAATTCGCTTGGAGCCACTACTTGGAAAGTCCAGTATGCCTCCGCTATAAGGCATCTTCTTGAGGACTCGCCATATGATCCATAAAAGCGTCTAACTCTGCATAGCATCAGCGGGGAGCAATTAGAAACAAACGTACCCTGTAAAAGTATAACCTCTATTTCAGTATGACCCAAAGCCAAAATATTTTTGGTAATCCGGAGCTATTATCTTGAATCCATTGTTTTAATTTAAATTATTCCTAGTGATACATTGAATACCAAAATGGGAACATCTGAATAAAATTGTAAACAGTTTACGCAGCGTGCAGTTAAGCAGAGCAGCGTCCCGCACCGTTTACTCACGTGCGCATGGGTGTGCAGTACAGCGCCAGTATTCAAGTGGCGATCCAACACAGTCACGCTGATCGTCAATTTCTTGCCGCCTGGTCTTGCAATCACGAAATCGTATGCTATATCGTACATTTCCACAGGCCGGTCGGCATCGATCCCACGGCGACCAGTTGGTCCACTCACCTGTCCACTCATCACAGCTAGGACCAGAATAGCCTGCCTCACACTCACAATAGGGCTTGACGTAGAGCAGAAAAAAATAATAAGGATATACAACTTCACAGGTAACACCACATTAAAAATGACGCAAGTCACTGAGGATGTCAAAGCTGTCAGACAGAGTCTTGTGATTAAAAATGGCGGTAAGTACTTAATAGTTTCACAACACGGCCCGAAATCTTGACGTTCTGGAGCAGCGTTCTGGGAAAACAGTGCAGCTTATGTGTCTCAGGATGCATCTGCCATACCAAGTCAGCCTCAGTTACGCACTGGTGGCACTCGGATCTTCACTGCGAATGAAGCTAATCGAAAGGAATAATTGACCAGGGCAAGCTTCCCTTCCGCCTGCTTGTTGAAGGCTAGTTTGTCGTCCTACTAAAAATTCGAAGACTTCGTGTAAACCGAACTGATGCCACCTGAATGATGTCTGTCGAGGATCGCCCCTTTTGTTCTGAGGATCAAAGAACAAATATAACAACACATAAATAGTGTCACAGCTTTTGCTTCTGTCAAGTTTCTTACAGGTCCAAGAAGATCTGGGGCAGCACCAGTAGTCAAAACTCGAGAAAAACACAAGATCTCTTCATGTTTGTGGCTATTCTAGACACGCAGTTACTTTGCAACAGACCCCACAGAACTTGCTAGTTTGGCAGCGGTGGGAGATTTAAGTCCGTATAGATCTAAAGTTTGCTTTAAATCAGGCTATCCGGAACATTACACCATTTTTCCTACCAGCAGGACACTCATCGAAGGTGATCAATATAGTCCTTCCCGGTTGATTAAGTGAAGAAAGGGACACACAAATGTTTCGGGCTCTTAGAGCTGTAGGTTTCTTCAAGAGACCCAATAACCTGCTGTTTGTTTGTCAGCAAAAGCTAAACTAAAGTTTTACCCTTTCAAATTAGGACAAGAATGAGAATTTTGTGAAGAATAGTCTTTCATACACAAAAAGGGAGTTTTATACTACCAGAAAAGAACACTTCATCTCACACCATTTTGTCGAAACTGTTGAAAGTTTATCTGCTTAGAAAATGTTATATCCTTCTGGTCTCACACTGCAAATGAAGTCTCCCCTGAAAAATGGGGTAAAGCAATTCTGCCTCTGTTGGTCTTCCTCGAGTGTGGCGTTTAAAAGGCTTTAGGTATTCGACAAGCAGCAGAGTTCAAGGAGCACATGTGGGGCAAGGCTTCCTCTGTTAATCTAGGCAATGCAGTTTGGCTATTGCAAGGGCGACTGCCGCAAAGATCAGTGTTTGTAAATCTCCAACAGAATTCGGCGAACTATGACGTTTTCTTCAAGTTTAAAGAAACTGGAAACAACATTTAATAACATTGGCGGACGATGTTTACCGAACTGTGAACAGATGGCCAAGGATAGCATATTTTCAGTTCAACCCATATGATGCAGCTGACGCTCATGACAACATGACGATATCCAACCTATTTTTTCCTATAGAGTTGACTCACAGGAAGCGGAGTCGCTCCGACTTGACCGTGCTTGTCCACTTGTGCAACCAACTTTGATCTCCTGATACTGGTCTTCTGGTAAATTAGGCAAGAATAAATGGAAACCCCGTTGACATTATTTCAGACCTGTCCGCATTTCACTCCCTTACATAGATTAGGCGATTTTATATTAACGTCCGAATTCACTATCAGCTTGAATGTTTAGAATCATGGTGTGTTTTTCAGAAAACTTCAGTAAATCATCTCTGCTTGAGTGCAAAGTTCTTTAATCCGTCTTTAAGAGTTTTGAGTCCAGGAAAAGTCATGAAAAACAACCATTTTCACGGACACATTAGGTTTTGGAACATTCCATGTGCTGCAAAACTGATTAGAAAATAGGACTAGGATAACTTCTCGTGTTTTTGGGGTGTGTACTAAAGGACTTGAGAAACCTGAGGTGGTTATTTCTAGTAAGTGTAGACGGTGGTCGCAGGACATCAGTTGCAGACTGATTCCAGAACCCGAAGAAAACAATACCTGCAGGAGATAGTCATTCTCAGGACGGATCTTGATGGTGGAATCAGAGAAGTTATCTAAAAAAAAGATTTGTTAAACGATCAGCATGTCAAAAGCTGAGAGGACAGTCCAGTGTCTAACTGGGACTGGCATACACGTGATTGGGAAGCCTAAAATATAATTAATATCAACGTGAATGTCCAGCGGATTTTCGTGAAGGTAGTCTGTCCACTACATCATTTCGTGTACTGATAATGAGTGTACCACTTTTGTTCTGGTTGCCAGTTACGGTCTATCCTCATCTAGTGTAATTTTTAACGCGAAAGCCCAACGAAAGCAACCAAATTCGAAGTTCTTAATTTTGTTCTGTTTAAAATCTAGAGCCTGGTTTTTACAATCTTTGTAGAACACCAAGACACGCGAAGTGCATGCTCGTTCTCAAAATTTTCTGCACTGCTAGACTTCTGGGACCAATTAGTTGACCGAAATCTTCATACATTTCAAATATCAGAAAAACGCTAGATCCGATTGTACTTAAGTAGATGGTTTTTGGCGAGAGAGGTTAAAATAGCTCACGACTCAGGTACACAGCCCTACCGAGACTTCCGTGGTTCGAGCCCACTCCAGGAATTTTCGGTTGCTCTTTTCACGCCCCGATAGCCCAATGGCCCCCCATCACTCGTGAGGTCATCGACCTGCGTGGTGATTTGCACCGAAAGTATTCTACGGCTGAAAAATTCGGAAACTTATGAAAAAACTTTTTTGAGATGGTTAACTTGACAGTTGTTGTGGTAATAATTTCAAAAGCTTACCCGTCTTCCAGTGAACGATGACACACATTTGCCACGGACACAAATAATCATATCACAGGCCGATCGCCTCTTGAGGCAATTTTCATAGGGCAGGTTTGGGTCTGGCTCCCATTCTTGTGGATCACACTCGCAACTGTATACCGGATCTCCGTCGCTGGTTATGTTGGCCCGACACAAATTCTTGCCTTGGTTCACGTTGCAAGCCCAACTTCCGGCAAAAAAGAGACCACCGTTGGGTAAGTAAGGATGCTGAATCCTTTCCGCACACGCATCCACTAACTTTGTGCACGTTGTGCCATGGTAATGTGGTTTACATGTACAAAATGTACGCTGAAGTGTCAAATGATACGAAAAAGTCCATATTTTGTAGCGCCTTGTAAATACTATTGCACTAAACAAAATGCAGATGAAAAAAATAAGTTGGAAACGTTGGTCATATTTGTCACTACCAGTTAGGTTTGTTGCTGTATTTTTCCGGGAGCACGAACAAGCGTTCAAGTTAATTTGGCCAGATTTTTGGCGTTGAAGACAGAAGCCACCTGCACCGGAAACTAATCGGTACTAAACGAGGCTGGTCAAGGGCAAGTCTCAGATGAGACGGTTGTGCCTGTGATTGCAAATATGGCGTTTTTTCTCCTGGATCCTAAGCCCTTGTATGTACCACCCAATGAGAATCAAATTGTCACGAAAGGAGTGAAACATTATACACGTAACTCCCGCATGCGGGGTTTCAAAATATTTAAGTAGTTGGGGTTACTCAGTGAAAAAATTTCCACTATCCCGAAGGCACCTGATCATAGGGGATACAAAGGCCTATTGCTATAACTGTTTCAAGAGAAGCTGTATCATGGGATGCTCCTTAAATTCAGCACCTTCTTGTCAGGTGGTTTTGCTCTGCAAAACCGTGCGTTGTGAACTAACTGATAGTATCCGTCGAAAGCAAACTCAATTAGTTCTCACATATTGCACCAGTCTTTATCAAAGACCGTCAACCGGCAGCTTACACCCTCAAACTCAAGCTGTTAGGCGTGCCACAGCTTCACGTATTCCCATACAATGAATGTATGGTTCCCCGTTGGTATTCAGTTGGCTACAAGAGAAGGATTATTGAATTGCATTGTATAAGCGAAGCAGTTTTTGAGATTCAACAGTATTTTTTGATCTTTGGGGAAACAAACATTGTGACGTGGTCAAGTTTTTCTCTAGGAATTCTTCTAACTCCTTGGCATCGTATTTATCCGATAATAACTGGAACAGTGTTCAAGACCACAGACTGATATTAATTTTTTTTTGCCTGTATATGTTTTGCCGTATATGTGGCAGTATATGACCTTACTTCCCGTGAGAAGTGCTTCTTTCATGGGCTGTAGCAAAGTATATTTGCTTGAATGATCCAACTTTCCGTTTGCACATTATCTTTAGGTTTTAAATACAGTTGATCGACACGGTATCGAATGCTCGTATCCTCATGTGGATAAAGCATTCTATCATGATGCGACACTCTTGTGACTGTGGCGCAATACCCCCGAAATGTTTGTAATTCACTAAGTCAACGGTGCTTACATGTGGTGAGTGGCTGTAGAAGCTGTAGAGGGATTTGAGCGATGTCGGACAAAATTGAGTCTGTGGGAGTCAAAAATATGTGTCCACTATCGTGGGTGGTTGAATTCATTTGGAAGACTTTTTTCGCTTTAGCGATTGCAGTCAATATGTGCATACAACCCAGATGACCATTATCGCATAATCATGCATGACTTAGTTTATTTGCATCTTCACTTACAACAACAAAATCTTCGGACTGCAGTAGTTTGTTCCAGGTTCACTGCTGAGGGGTCTGCGCAGCAATTCAGATGCACATATTTCACAACAAGAGTTTTGAGGTACACATCCATCTACTCTTTGATCAATGTTGCATTGTGTGCTGGCTATGACAACTAGGCTTTTTGGCCCAGGTTAGGTCTTGGTGAGACTTTTTACGGTTGTGACAATCAGCATCAGCCAACCAAGTGTAGGTTGTACTGACAACACATCCTGTACGATGAAATCTGAGGATCTGTGATCAGAATTTCATTCGGAAGGATACTAAACCGGTCTCTAAGTGGACAAATGCTATTTTTAAGATTATTGAAAGCACATCATATAAGAAAGGGATAGTATTTCATGTTGAAAACCAATCTTGCGACAAGAAAGAAATGCCGCACACATCATCATCAGCTGTACAAACCGCGTACTTGTCGTACAGTGTTTATAGCAGCCATAGTTTTGTTCACCGATGATTTGGAGAGATAAAATAGATAGCTGCACACTGGAGGCGGGAGCTGACATGATTGATGCGTAAATACAGGGTTGACAGTGGACTTTTCATTGGGGAGATTGGGAGGGGAGCTATTCAGTGAAGGCAGTAGCTTGGATGTACGAGTGCCATTGAGAGAGTGACTGGGCAATGTCTCACTGTGTGTGCAATCAGTGTACGATCAGTAGATCTGGTGTGTTAATTAGTTGGTGATCAGGATGCAGTTGATCTGTTAGCAGAGCTCGCAGACATACTTGTAAACGTTTCATCGCCATACAGGGAGAAATCATCAGTGCGTGGTTGGGTGGGTAGTTCTTCCAAATCAGGTAGTATGTGATCAGTTCGCTGATCATGGCAACTGGCTTTCGAACGTTTCGTCACCATAGGAAAGAACATCATCAGCGTGCAGTTAGATAGGTAAGTACTCCAAACCTACCTGCGTTTACATAGTTTCTAAAGTATATTTGGCAAATCTAACATTAATAGTTGCTCAAATTTTAGCTTGCTTTTCGTTTGATTGGTCCGTTCTGGATTTGTGTTGCATCGCAAGCTGATTCACTTGCATTCGTTTGGTTCGTGACAAACCTCCGCCTTAGAAGTTCTCTTCCTTTGTTCCAAGTGGTCCATTTTCTATTCTTGTATCCTCATCTTCGCTTCGTCTTCTTTTCATTTAGTTGGTCAGTTGGATATGTTCGGATTTACTGGCTCGCCTTCTTTGATTTCATTTGGTCCATTTGCAATTAATTCTGCGTTGTGATATACATTTTTGGGTAGTGGTCGGTTCATAGGATGCAATTTCCTTTTGTTTCAACGATTTTTTTTCATTTCTTTACGGTTAGTCTACGGATCCGAGTAGTTTTGACCATACATGTTGAATTTTTTCTTCTCTTGGAGAATTCCGTTAGCTTCTCTGGTTTCTTGTGCATTCTTGCTCTTGGTGGTTGCTGGATTTTCTCGTCTTGAGAGATTGTCAGATCGGGTCAATCTCAGAGTATTTGTTGATGGATTTCTCGGACGAATAACATGTCTTCATTAAATTACTTACTTCCTCCTTGCCGCTTGGCTCCAGTGATTCGTTGTGCGCAATCATTTGCACACCAGTTGCCAAGCTCAGCAAACAAATCAACCTCCAACCGATCACCAGCAAATAAGACAACACTGCTCGATAATTAACTATAGAATAACAAACACGTCATTATTCTAATGTCAGATGCTTTCATTTCTTTACAGAACTCAGTTCCAAATAAAAAGCTACTACGTGGACTCCAGAAAGGAGAAGGCCGCTATTTCATTCATGTCTGAGAAGTGACACTTCAAAGCAACCTCAGCAGTTTGCATGTGGGCCTAATTGCACACTCCAGTGCGGTGAACAGGGAACACAGATTGCTTGACCCGAATCTATATGTAACGAGCACGTGAGAAGGGCTGAGTAAAAAATGACTCTTTAAATGACGTTGACTTGTAGACGACATACAAAAAAGTGTTGTTGATTGAAGAAACCTACGTGAAGTGTGAAAAAGTAAAACACTTCCGTTTGTTGAGCTCCTGTTGTTGTGCTTTGCACAGAATTGTCTCACTGAATTGATTTGCTTCTTACATATATCGAAATCTATTCCCCATCCTAGAAAATATGTAGAATCGAACAGCCTCAGGGGCAGGTGATAAGCTGGAACCTATATATCACACCTGTCTTTCTCCCTAGCCATCAGTTTTGTCGATAACAGTGCAAATTTTGTGAGTGGTTGCGGGGTTATCAGAATTCCGAATATACATATTACTCGTTGGAACTATTCTACTCCACTCCGGTTAGTACAAATCCAAGAAGGGGAGAACTGTTTGTGAACCAAACACTCCTTCACAGGACGATTTTTACACCATGAACCTATGGCTCGCACGGCCGACCTACCTTGGTCAAATTGCAAACCATTCCGCTTTGGGGTGTTTACTACCGACTCACGCCACACTCTCCGTGTACCTATGGGGTTCAGTGTAGTCCCGTACAACCGATATATGTTGCCCACATAACTAACACGAAGATGGTGCAGCCTAGACGACGGTTGTTTTTAATCGGAATCAGAGGACGGTGGGCATATGTGCCTGCGCACGTGTAAGCATGCAGAAAATCCGTCAGCTTTAACCAGGTGCTATTTCCTCACGCATCCGACGGATGTGGATGCATACTGTGTTTGATAAAGCAGGGTTTGCGGCGCTGGTGGACAGAAGCTGACCAGATTCTACGGTGTCTTACTTGGCACAACAATCAAACGACAGTTTCTAAACCCTTCCGGCGATCGAACCCACAGGTGCCCTGCGAACGCCTCCGGTTAGTTAAAGTAAGGACGAAAGTATCAAGTCATATTTCTGCACGCAGTGTGATGAAAACGCCCACATAAAATTGCACAGTTTCAACCAGAAACATAGCGAACGCTAGCCGATTACAAGATCAACGGTTGTTTAATCTGATTTGCAGGTATAGAGTAACGGAAATTGTAGATGATAAACCACTGCGAAGGCCAAGAACGCTGACAGACGATACTGGGTCGTTGCACCGAGAAGTCCAAAGAAAACTACAGGACGGTTGGCTCAAGGGTGTACATTTTCTTACTTCACTGATCATTGAATGCTGAAAGAAGAGAAACCGGTTCAGTACAAAAATAGACGATTGAGACAAAGCTTTCTTTTACCTTAGTGGGCCAGTGTCCAATCACCTTGTGTGGCCTGAAGAAAACCCAGACTACTATCCGAATGGCTGTTCAGTTTTGCGCAAAACTGATGTGCTGAGCCGGTATTTTTAACAATCTTTTAGACTCTTACTTTTTTGACGGTAAAGTGACAAATGCATACCTTTTGTTCCATACCACGTCTCTAAGAGCATCATATTTTCAGATGCTTCAAGGGTTCCTTCGTCTATTGAAGCGGTGACGCATCGGGAGCAGGATAATTTATCCGAGTACAATGCAACAACTTTACACTGTGCTCGAATATTACGCAAACGTTTAGAATCTGACCCTCTCAAAAGATGGATTGGACGAGACAGTGCAGTTAAATGGCCATGAAGGTCTCAAGCTTTGACACCACACACTTTCTTCCCTTGGGGATGCCTTAAGTCGAAAATTTACGCTAGCCGACCGAGAACACTGGAACAACCGAAGATATCCAGCCACTGGGTACTGATATGTTATTCCCTCTATATATCCCTGGCCGTATCGGGATTTGAACTGGGGATATCCAGCAAACGAGGTGAGCTTTTTATCATTATTCTATCACAGCACGCACCTCACTTACTATGGCTGAACAGGTAAACACGTTCACGCTTGAGTATGATTTGTTTCGGGTGTTTGAGTAATGCTTGCCAGGTGGGAGGTCGAAGTAGTTCTGCTCATTTAGCCAAGGAAGCCAAGAACGTTTGAGAACCACTGGTCGAATTCATGAACCTATTTGGACACCGGCTACACTTTAGGTTTCGTTGCTTTGTCCGCGAGAACTGCATGGGAGCACTGTACATTTTGCCTCGAATGGAAGGGCCGCTTTGCAGCACGACTGCTTACTAGCACACCACCCTAATACCCACCAGAAAAATTGATGTACTGGTTTGCAAAGCTGCTAAACATCGATCTCTGTTGATTGAGGCAGAGAAAAAATTTACCCAATGATTGACGGAAGACACACAGACACCATAGCTATTTACGGTGCTACCCTTGTGACATTCACTTGGTGTTCCTTCATATAGGTCCAACACAGCTTTGTGACCCGGTGCTGGAGACTTACCTTATTTTCCATATCCTCCTGACAAAACATGGTGCCGTTTTTATTGCAGTATGTGTTACCGTCACAGCTTTTGAATCCGATGTGACCATGAAGCTGGAAAAAAAACAGGAAGTTTAGGAAATCAGACTATAGTGACGACTTTGCATGTCCTGCAGCAACACGTTTTTTCTTTAATTCCGGCAAACAGGTTAACTCAGGTGATTAAATGCATTCTGATCCAGTAACTGCCAAAGTCCTCGATAACCTGTGAGATGATGGGGCAGCACAAAACAGGTGCTTAGCGATCTGACAGCTCAGTACTCAAACGGTGGCTTTCATCTTTAGTATTTTGCGAACTTGGACGATTGATTTTGCTACTGATATATCGCCGTTGAGAAAGGCTAAAATGGTGTTTAGCTTCTGACCCTCGGTAGTTTACTCGACTGACTTGAAGCTGTTTCACTTGCGATGCAGAAGAAGCGCTAATGCGTCCAAAAACAAGGTTTAGATACACATATGGCAATATCGCTTCGATAATTATCATTGTAAGAAAACCTGACTGAGGGAAAAACATTCCCTTCCATATAGGAGAATTATCCTTATTCGCGGAAAAAGACTCCATCCTCACAAACCGGAGAACTCATAAGATATTATCACTAAGCTCGTGACCACAAAGTTACGAAAATCATGTCTGCATTGTATCATCTGGGATGCCAACCTTAAATACAAATTTTACACAGCAATTACTGCTGTGAATGGCACCTTATTAGTTGACCTACTTCTATAGTGGTGTGTCAGCGCGTAGTACTAAGATATGAGCTACACGGCTGATGTCACTCTTCTCGGGTGAAAAAAACGAGCTGCAAAAAACAGACGAAATTTGGTTAGCTGCCAGGAAGTGCACAGGTTGTGACCCGGGTCAAAAGGTGTTTATAAAGTCATACTGAGCAATAATTATCATGCCGTTAGGTGAATACTGACGGGTGCTTCAACATGTTTGTCCAGGCTAGGAATGGAAGCAAATTTAGTACTGCACATGGAGTCGCGAACGGAGATGCTCTTGACCCATAACCCACATCACATTCGGTTTGATTATGTAACAAGGAGAGGTTTGCTTGCGTCAATACCATTACCGTTCGCAAAAGACAGATTTTTAATTTGTTACAAAATATCCCACTGTTTTCAAGTACTTACTCTTTCAGTCATAAATCTGTTAAACAGTTCGCCCAGATGGACTTCCAGTTTTAAACACCAGAGTGCAGGCCATCTGAAGAAATGCATCCTGAGTGACCACGACTCAAATCTGATAAGCTGAGTAGGCTGCTTGAAAGTCCCCAAACTCATGGATGCAGTGGCAATACTATTGAATCAAGATGCTACCCTAGCTTGTATATTTAAACAGCAAACACCATGCCCTCATGATACTGTATCTCTCAGGCTGACAAGCTCTGTTGTAAACAGCAACATGTCACTGCTGAGAGGATGGCTGCGTTGAATCAATTAAAACGCCGAAGGACGCATCTGTTTTTGTCGTTTATTGTGCTGAGAAAAGCCAGTTTGTCAGATCCTACCTGCGCAAAACATAAAACCAGCCAGCTTTAGCCTGAGGTGCAGCAGTAAATTAGTTATATTGCATTGTGCACGTCTGCGTTCACTAACCTCGGACACAATTCTTGTGTACCTGGTTCGATATGAATTGCCGAGCAGATCAGCTACAGTTGTAAATCTTACTTGGTAGAACCGGCTTGTAGGCGTCCAATAAGCCCAGAATCTACTGGCCAATGTAGTGTAGGTCGAACGGAGGCCAAGAAGAATAAACATTGGGAAACCACCAGATGCTGAACAGCCTCATTTGGTTGCACTGATGTTCGCATGAGACAACAGCACTGGCAGCAACCGGATATACTACTTTCCTTTACGTTTCCAACCCTAGTTACGGTCCTTCATCTAGTGGTGCTAAATTTTGTCTCAAAAACTCTTTTACACTAAACAAACGAAGCACTGTAGAGCTTTTTCAACAGATATGCGCAAATTCGGCGGTCATACAATTCAAACCAACGTGATAACAGATTGTAAAAATCATACCGGTAGACCGTCCGCCTACCTTCGAGCGAATATACTCTGTCAGGTAAGATGTTCTTGTGATCAACACAACCCTTCCCGAAGTTGATGCAACTTCATCTAACTGTCTATCACAATTAATCTAGTAGGGTCTATGTAGCTGAGTCGATACATCAGAATAGTTGGATCCAACCTTACTAATAAAATTATAAACCCGTCCGAACTGAAAACTTTGACTTTGGACCCACAAGCTCCTTCTTCAGTCCGTTTGGCATCTTTACCACCATTCATACTTCGTTCCGTCTTCGTCTGTGAAAAAAAATTGCGAGGATCTCCCTGTAACATACACATCCAGCCACAAAAAATGAACTAAATTGATTCAATATATACTTAGGCCTATTCTTCATTTACTAAGGATTTAATACCATGCGAATGATCGCCTGCTAACAATATGAACTGGACGGATGGAAAATGATACTCAGCTAATTTGTTTTTGCCCGGAGACTCAACTGAATCCAGCGGAATCTCTTCTATAATGGTCTTCTTCAAGTGAGCTTCTTACGTCTAGAAAATGGATTGCGGGACATCACCCGAAGATTATTCTCGAATATCCTTCAAAACAAAACATGAAGCGGCCTTGTGCAGCATATTCAGTTGAAGAAGACCATCGTAAACAGAGGATTCAGCTGGGTTCAGTTGAGTCCCCCCATTAAAAACAACTGATTATGCAAATGAGGGTATTTGGCGAATCCTGTCCCGCTTGGGTTTAAGTAGAACATAAGGTTGGCGCAAATTCGGGGATTACGCCTACCTGATGAGCCCGAAGGGTAAGGGTGAAACAGTCTGTGTGCAGTCGAAGAGTTCTCAGTAACCTTATGATTAGTGTGCTGCGTCCAGATAATCAGCTAAAGTATTTTGGCCCTACTATTCCCAGCTGGGGCGTAAAACATTCAATGAGCAAAACTTACCTCAGGTTTCCCTCTGCGTGCCTGATAAATACGATTGGGGAGGCAAGCGTTGACTTCCGGGTCCCATATTTCATCGCCTGTGCAGAAACAAAAGAACTCATGGGAGAATAATCCAGTCCTATGACAATGATCCAGCGCACAAGAAGTTTGAGATTTGCACGGATTGGGACAAGTGGCATTGTAAATCTTCCACTGAAGCGGCAGCTTTGACAGGGCTGAACAAACAACCAGACAACTCGCGTGGAACAAATAAGCTGTCTGCTGTGTCCAGCCACTTCTCTGTTGATCTCGATAGCTGTAATAGTACGGGTCAATCAGAGGGTTTTCGCCTGCTTTCGGCGTCCAATTGGTGTAAATTTTCCAGCCCTCAATGAATTCCGTTCGAGCTGATTTTGTACATTGCGGGTCAGGGGTATCGCTTGCGAGGCAAACAGGAGAGTATGCTTTTTGAAATATCTTTAAGGTCTCATCCGAAGTTAGTTTCTCAATTGTGTCCCACATTGAGCCAATAAGAGAAAACTGTCGACCTAAAAGTTCCACCGAAAAGTTTGGAGGTACAAGGTCACTACAGAACACATGATGATGGGCATTCTCCACTTCGAATTTGATTAATACGATTATGAATAATGTAACCGCGTTGAACATAGTCACCCAGATTTGGCCCTCTTCAGTTCAAGCAGGCCTATTATTGATTTGGGCCCATTCAAATCTTTGTAGCCGTAAAATCATCCCGGGGTTTGAATTCAGTTTAGTTATTGATCTCTCAGCGTGTAGTCCAGGAAATAATAGTGGCCATCGCCTAGAGGGAAACAGATTTGAACGTTTACGGGAACCTAGTAATATTACTGGATAGGATGGCCTCTACATACTCAACATCGTAGCGGCTCAGTTCTAGTGGTAGCCCTTGAACCCATTCAATATAGCCTGATCTGTGTCTCTCCAAAGAAAAGCACGGTATGGAAACTTTATTATATAAAAACAACCGGCTCATAATTGCACGAACGTTCCACGCACGACCAACCACCGACGTGACAGAGACGTCACGACATTTTCGTACGCAAGTAAAAGCAAAGGCAGNTGCGGGTCAGGGGTATCGCTTGCGAGGCAAACAGGAGAGTATGCTTTTTGAAATATCTTTAAGGTCTCATCCGAAGTTAGTTTCTCAATTGTGTCCCACATTGAGCCAATAAGAGAAAACTGTCGACCTAAAAGTTCCACCGAAAAGTTTGGAGGTACAAGGTCACTACAGAACACATGATGATGGGCATTCTCCACTTCGAATTTGATTAATACGATTATGAATAATGTAACCGCGTTGAACATAGTCACCCAGATTTGGCCCTCTTCAGTTCAAGCAGGCCTATTATTGATTTGGGCCCATTCAAATCTTTGTAGCCGTAAAATCATCCCGGGGTTTGAATTCAGTTTAGTTATTGATCTCTCAGCGTGTAGTCCAGGAAATAATAGTGGCCATCGCCTAGAGGGAAACAGATTTGAACGTTTACGGGAACCTAGTAACATTACATTAAGTCGCATCTTTGGCTATGTTTGTGTGCTACAATTATCTGGATAAATGTAATGACTTAAAGGTAATGTGAAATCATTCAAGCTTGGTTCTCTCGGAAAATGGAGTCAAAATGAGAATTAGACATGAACTTACATTCAATCACATGTGAAAAAGCTGTGCTCTTGTGTCTGCCTGCGCTACATCGAAACATCCACTGTGAGTCGCATGCCAGTTGCGTTGGCAGCGGTTGTTTGACTCAATTCTGTCAGACAACTAAATCATTGTTTGCTTCAAATCTCGGCATTATCACACCGATTCTGGTCAAAGCGGATCAGCTTTAGATGTGCTTACCGTTCAGATGATAGTCTATTAATGCACTGATTATGATAGCCATAATATAACTCAGAAGTTATACGCACTAATAACAGTTTTTACTATGGTAGGTAGTAGTTTATAGTTACTAGTTGCACCACGATAAAATAAATACAGTGCGAACAATGAAATAAGTCAAACGGTGACTTATCGTTTGTGAATAACTGGTGCGAGTTCCTGGGTGAAAGTCCGGACGGCGGGAACGTGTTTTCTCCGCAGTATAGCTGCTACACGTGTTCCGTAATTGTCCATGGACTTGAAGAATTTGGTTGACTGCCTGCCCCCTGCGCGCGCGAGTATGTGTGTGGTAACTGTGTTGTGTCTTCCTATATTCAGGAAGGTTTGATGTGTGTATGATACATTGCATCGTTCCGACGCGTACAAAACGGGAACTGACTTGTTAGTTTAGGTTGCGAGCGGGACGGGGTTTTGTCACGTGATTTGTGCGTTTGCGGAACAAAGGAGTTTCGCGATCTAATGAGCACGGATGTACTAGACAAATTAAGCGAAGTTGGTTGAAGGAACAAGGAAGTGACCGCCACAAGTCCTATCTATACTTTTTCCATAAAAAACACCACATTCTCTGGCACTATGTCAACCCATTCAGGAATAAACCATATTTGCAAGGATCAGGATTGAGTTTTATCTCTTGTTCCTTCTCCAGTCGCTTCGGCCCCACAGAAAACTGTTGTGTGCTCTTTGTTTAGAACAGTCTGAAGTTTTAAATGGTAATAACACTAACAATTATAACATATTTAATAACATTGATAGCTAAAAGTTCATAATGAAGTGAGAAAATATCTCTGAGATCCTTACACTATTCAGGAGTCCCTTGTTGGGGGCATGCTGCGCAATCACATCTGTCAACGTTAAGTTTTCTTACTGTTTGTCCCGTCCCACCTACTACTGAACAGTTTTTGACACTACCACAGTGAAGTTTAGATAATTCCACGTGGTGGAAATTCACGGATTTTAACTTAGTTAAAGGAACACTAAGATATATAGAGTTGGGCAAAACACCACCCAGTCCACAATTCAGTGCACATTAAGTTCACTTTACAAGGGTCGATCGATCACGTCCATGGAGGATTCTTCCTGAAGATGATTGGAATTTTCTGATCAAGGCTGAGTTTAAGGCACTCAACAGTGTCCGAGATTGTTTGACTTATTATCTTGTCATATATGAACTTGTTCCAATTGTTAGTTTGTCAATTCGTCCAAACCACTTCGGTGGCGTAAGCCTTATACACTGAATTGCACTGACTGAGCGGCATATTCCCGACGGTATACATTCACTTTGCCTTTACCCTTGGATTTTTCAAAAATATAGCCGTCACTTTCAAGGTAAATTTGTTTGGATTGTAAAAATTTACAAAGTAAGAAACATTAGAGCTTCTTTTCTGAGCTGTATTCTTTCAGTTGTGTACAAACAGCTTGAAGGGTAGGGTTATTTGATAATGTACTTTTTAGTACGCAGTGTTTGCTAAGACTACTCGTGCGAGCGGACAGAAATCTCCAAAACAGAAACAAATAGAAGGCGGATATGCTCAGTTTTACTGTTATCCAAATGATACGAAATCAAACATCCTCTTTGGGAAATTATTGAAGAAAACTTAGAGACCCACAGACGCAACTGATATTTGGGATAGGAATACCGCCGAAATTTCTATTTGAAATGCTGTGGCTAAACCAGAGGCGACGCTAAATACGTTTTCTCCTCAAAAGCCTGGCGTTTTAAATTTTAATTCACATATCAGAGACCAGTGTTTGTTGGCTTACGACTAGGAGGTTATTATCTTCCGAGAATTCCATGTCCTGAATGTGGGACACGCTGAAGTCACCAGTGATTTGTGTTCAGCACTGGCTTGCGTTCTGACGGGTTGGTATAACTATCGGAATTGGCCAGCTCGCTGAAGAGAGTTCTCCACTATTATGGCTCCTCCGTTGTGATTCAGAGGCCGAGTAGCCAAATAAACTCTGATCGTGACTAGGGTTCAGTCGTCATTTTACCTGTGTGTTCACAGCCCCATTACAACTGCTTAATAAACCAACATGTCCGTTTTCTCTAGTTATAGATAGCATTTGGTATTCTGCCTACTGTATGGTTTTTACAATAAAGATTTTAATCTCACAAAGGATGAGTTCTTCACTGATGCGCAAGTTGCATGCACACGAAACAAAATCGGCTCAGTGCAAATGACCAGCCAACACAGAACAAGGCAAGAGGCTAAAAATTACAAACGAATTAAGATCAGAATCACTATCTCTGGGAGTGGTCTACAGTGGCTTTCCAGAAAACGAGCAAGCACGTATAAGTTACGAGGAAAAAAAGGATAAATTATGTGTTCCAACCAGCTGAAAAGCACTTGAGCTTTTTTAAGAATCCATCGTTTGGAAATGTTTGTAAGATAGAGGCATATATATATATATATATATATATATATAATAACCCTGTCAAACTGCGGTTAGACGAAAAGGCCCGTCAAGCAGCAAGTTCTTTGATTGCTGCGATATTACTCCACCCTGTTGAGTGGTTCGCTTGAGTGTTCTGACACCAGTAAATTCCCGTGAATCTAGGTCTCAACAAATGAGTCCCTGCCTTCCTGAACATCTTTGGCCTTTTAATGCTGTGTACGTGTAAACTCAAATGCAATAGGCTTGACATTCCTGAAGTTTACATTAATCTGCGACCCAGCTAAATAGTTTCATCGGCTGGTCTCGGGAATGCCGTCTGCCACTCACCGTCCTGGACGTTCTTGCTATCAACAACGTTAACAATCTCAGGCCCGCAATGAAGAATTAATCAAGAAAGCCGTCTCAAATAATCGTGGATAGTCCCGTCATACATTTCATGCTTGTAGCTTCCTGATATTGCGTGCATGTTTCACCCGTTTCTCGAGGTTCGCCTGTGTATCTGACGTTGCAACCAGATATGTTGTTCCAGTTCCCTGTTCCCCGAGCTGTTCTTATTTCTTTGACGGATATCATCAGTGGCAATGTATGCAGAATTCACAGTGACCGTTGTAGCTCTCATCCATGGATCCTGTCCTAGATAGACAGATAAGAGATAAGCAGATTATGTATGTGCATATATATGCAACACAGAAAGGCATCTGAAAATTCAAAATGCAACCATACCATATATTAGCCCCCTGTTTTTTCACGTGCATAAGCAAACCATATCCACAAAATTTCCAGTTGCGATTTCCCCCGAAAGGTAGCATTTATGACACATCAGAGTGTACTATTTTACCAGTACCGACCTGAGGCACTCAGCTGAGCGTGGTTGTACACGTACCTCTTTTACAAAGTAAGCTGTTACCTGTGCATGGAGCCACTGAAAACCAAAACATGTATACTAGTATTACTAACTAGAAAATGCGGCGAAATCGCCCCGAGGACCATCATAATCAACAGCTGTAAATCTAGACACACAGCTGAGGTACACTCGTTTTCGTCCGAGGGCTACATATGTAGGTAGTGTAATTTTATTCAGAATCATCACGTTCTTTTTTTTCATGCAACGACGCGTTTAAATAAGCTCCTCCAGGAAGAACCACAACAAATATAATGATAATAATAATCATGTTTATTCCTAACTTGTGGGTGGCATGCCGTCAGGCATGATCATCAGGTTACAGTCCGAATAAAGGCATGACTGGCGGGGATTGTGGGTACAGGGGTTTTGGGAAAAAGGACAGCGTCATAGGCGGGGGGCGTTATCCGATGTAGACGTGGTCATCACTAAACCGGCACGAGCATGGAGGCTTTTTTTTGAGAGAACATCGAGCAAGATCAGGTCGGTAGGATTTGAAGGTGGTGGGCAAAAACAAAGCGAGGGAGGGTAAAACAAGAGTCTTCCTGTTTGACACATGACAAGAAGAGTGTAAATGGTTGAAAATGAGGAACCAGAACATCAGATCTGGTGAAACAGCAGAGTTGGCGTTATCCAGCCGGTCAAGTTGAACCAAAACCCAATCATTGCACTAAAGCCTACTGGTTTTTAGACTTTTCTTCTTCGGAAAGCTAAAAAGCTTTTGAATATAGCTGCCTTACTGGGCCAGCTTTACGCTCTTAAAGACAGAAAAAAACAAACCAAAAATTCGACAAGGAAAATTTTACCTAGATAAATTAACCCATCTCCCATGGCTTTTATTAGTGTGCATCGTATCACACAGCCCAATATCAATGGCCTGTTCCTGCCACAGAAGAAAAATGGGTCAACGTCCTAAAACCTCACTCTGTCACCGCGAAACGAACTGTATTCCATCGGACCAGAGGACTCCAATTACGCGGATTATATATTTGGTCTCTTGATTCTGTAGAAACTTAGTTAGAGGCTGAGCGCGCGCACATACTTTAGCATGCTCTCGATTGACCCCCTGCAGGAAGGACATCTCCTAGTTGAAGCTATTTTGGGTTTCTGTTTTTAAATTTATGTAGAATTACAAGGTGTCTTTTGGTTTACTTGCAAGTGGTCCCGCGAAATTAGAGACGCTTCTCCAGCATTTGCTTAAGCCGAACGAGATGTCTACGCAACTGAGTTTTTCAGTTACCAGTGCTACCTTCACTCCAACGCCAGGTAAGCGGGTAGACAGCAATGCAATTAGCTTAGCGGAATTTACTTCTGACCCAGAGGCTAACATCGCGTTCAAGATATGGGTCCAACCTTAAGAGGACCTAATCCGAGTCCATCTCACTGCTCGTGACGAAAGGAGAGTCCGGCTCTTGCTCCATAAACTTGACCCAACAGAGCTGGGTAAGTACTGCAACCTGACCTACTCACAAGACACGCGCGAAAGGTCGTTTGAATGCATAGTCCAAAACATGATGCCGAAATTCGGAGGGGGGTCTCCCGGTTCGGTGCGTGGTACCGTTGTATAAATTCGGTTATGAACGAGTAAGGCGAGTTTTGAGACATGTTATCCGTAAATGCTTCTGCTTCAGTATGAAGTCACTGACAAACAAGTGATGTGAAACCCTCATTTTCATATGCAGAATGCAGCCTTCCAAGTCCAACGAATTTTCTCAAAAGTGTGAGCGGTAGAACGTGCCGAATCTCCACACAATACTCAACGAGCAAAAACCGTCAAACAGCCAACGCATGACACAACATTGACGCAAACATGGGAAGGAAAGTGGATTCCTTTCCTCCATTCTTACTGTTTCCACAACGTCATTCCTTTTTTCACTGTTTTCGTTTTGCTCCTACACCGCTTTTATTGCTTCGACATAAACGTAAGCCGCCCTTTGACCTTGTCATCGCACGTCTAGTCTAAATAAACCAAGTGGATTTCGCCTTCTTGTGCCTCTCGGTATTCGTCGAGTGGGATCGATTTTTTGAAAACGGTGGTGCTTTGAGTTTGCCACGTCATAGTTTATAATGTCTATGTTTAATGTGTTTCTTTCCAAATTCTTTGTATGGATGTTTTGTTTAACTGAGCGAATCTTAAAGGTCGTTAATTACTTCGAACTGGAAAAAGGTGTATAATTGTGGTAAGATATCGCGGTTAAAAGTGAGGCGCCCACAACGAGCCAAAGTGACAGGAAATTCTGCAGGTGTATAAATTTATGGAACTCGCTAGAGCCAACATTGTACTTTTGGACGCAAAATATGCAGGAGTGTCACTCCTGTAACTAAATTTGGCCTTGTGTCTACCGTGGAACTAAACGGATGCCGGACCACGGTAGTAGCTTTTCCGAGTGATCGCCGCTATGGACACATTCATTATATTCGTAAAACTCGTACTAGGTATCAGAAATGTTAGGCTTGCAGATGATAATGACCCCTGCCCGCAGGTCAAGTTTTCTGGTGCACTTCTTGATATCACCGTGGAAGAATTCAGGTACTGCTTGCTGGCAGCATATCTCTCCACTGCAAAATAATAAATATACCAGGTTCTCCCTAGCCAGCTGCGGGCAGTTGCAAGATATTTCGCCGCTAGAAATGCACATGGCGAGCTGCTTACCATAAAGCCCACCATCGAGTCCAAACCTTAGTGAAGGAGGCTGTGTTTGCTTGCACAATACTGCAAAGAGAACTTATTTGATGCACACAACTAAAATGCGGCTATGGGTCGACGATGACTAATGAGTCAGCTACGTGAACCCTAAGTCGATCATAGAGGACAGCTGAACGAACCTAGCTGATGCACACGACTAACATGCGGTTAAGGTTCAACGATGCCTAGTCAGCTAGCTACATGGGACCTACGTCGGTCATTGCGGACAGCAGGACATTGCAGGTGCCCAACCCCTCTTCGGTCAGTCATCGGTTCACCGGAATTCGATCAAAAAACTTGAAAACATTATGCTTGTGTTCAAGATAAATGAGGAACCTGCGAGGTGGTTCCCTTGTCTCCTCAGGCAGAAATGAACTGGACAGCCGGTGCTTTGTGCACTGGTGGCCATTAGCAAATGAGCTCAAGTAGTAACTTCCCTCGGAATTCCGTTGGTTTTGCTCGCCACCTGTTGCATTCGTAGTATACCCACGCGTAATGCAAAACAGCGCCGGTACTTCGATTATTAGCTGCACGCACAAATACCACACAGTTATCCTTCATGTATCCATTTACCGCTCCCCCAAATGCCATGAAGGATGAAAAACAGACAGCAGCCAATTTGTCAACAAACTTACCTGAGGCCATAGTTGAAATCATGCAGTTCAGTATTCGCACAATGGAGTCGATTTATCGAAAGCTACGACGTTTTCAGGGTTGCCCCTTCATAGTGTGGAATGTCCGTGTATAACGTACATGTACATGTATTATGCGAATTATCTACATTGGTGATTTGTTTAAGTGAGCGAATCATCATGGTCAATAAACACCACCAACTGTGAATACGCTGTCTAATGTAATAAGGAATCGCGAATTGCGGAAAAATGTAACTCACTTACAACAGACGGAACTTTAAGATAGTTTCACAGCTGAACTAATTCCCCCAACATTCGAGAATGTGCATGGCTCTTGTGGATGCAAAATATGCGGAGATGCCATTCCTGTGAACAATTTTTGGTCGGTAATTGCTGTTACCAGTCAAAATTGCGTAAACCGCGTTCATTATTATCGAAAAATCGTGCAAGTGTGTTGTTAAACAACAGAGTGTTCTAGTATAGCTTGCGAAGTTTGCCAGGAAGACCGTGACATGGGACCCACGTCGATTCTAGCGGACAGACGAACGAACCTAGCTGACGCACACGACTAACATGCGGCCAGGGGTCAGCGGTGCCTAATCAGCTGGCCGGAGCGCGCCCGTCCATCTCTACCGGGGAAAAGGTTCAAAATAGATAACATAAAAAGTTGAGTTATATTGGTCATTTGATGGGTATATATGTCCTGCCGAGAGGCGCATGAACTTCTTCGTGCGGAGTGTTCATTTGGCCATTGACGTCTCCAAATGAGAGGAAGGTATAAGTTAGGCTATTGAAATATCACCGTGAGGCAGGCAGCTGAAAACTGAGAAGACTACTTACCCCAAAATGGGAGCACTTCAGCGGCTATAATGTCATACAGGAGTGTTCATACATAACCGGAGGCCCGGTGCCCGCGCCGTCCGTTACCAGGAAGGTATACAGCTTTTATCTACAGGCAGAATATTAGGTGCTTTGAAAAAATTACCCAAAACGGTTTGTTGCTTGCGTTCCGTCTACATTTACTACATCTAGAAAGCGTCGGAACAAAGCTATCTACTGTCATCGGGAGAAGCACATGTGGCTATAATGACCTTCCTCTGACTGCCACGCAAGCACGCGTCCGGTCTCCCGAAGTTTTGCCAGGACCAAAGGCACATCATCTGCCACAATAAAACCCAATTTTGCGGAACGTACTCAACACAGCCGGTCGACACTTCCGGCGGTAGTTGTATATATCCTGAGTGGTAAGGATCCTGCCGAATGCATCGGCCACAAACTGCCGCTCCTCACACCAAGGCGTTCCATATTTTAGAAGGGCCCTGCAGGTGCACAACTCGTCTTCGATCAGCCGTCGATTAATCGGAAGCCGATCGTACAAGAACTTAGACAACTTACGGTTGTGTTCAAGAAAATAAGAGGTGACTGCGAGGTGGTTCCTTTGCCTCCGTAGACAAAACCGCACCGGACAGTTGGTGCTTTGCGTACTGTTTTTTATTACGAAAATGGCTCAGCTTACTAGTTTCTTCGGATTCCTCGACCTTCCGTTGGTCTCGGAGGTCGCCTGCTGCATTTGCAGTAAACCCATTCGTAACGCAAAACAGCTTTGGTGCTTCCAATGCTGGGTGAACGCACAAATGACACATAGTTATCTTTCATGTATTGATTTAAGGCCTTCTCAAATGAGGTGAGGGATGAAAAGAATACAGCCCCAAATTTCTCAACAAACGCGTGTGAAGCCACTTCCGAAGCCATAACGCGGCAAGTTCAAAGTCGAATGTGCGCCAAAACTTTCGAGAGGAGAGTAATTAAAACAAATCGCAAAAAACGACGGCAGATGAGGGTGATTTATAGTCTGAGCACATTGGCAAAAAATGAAACATTTTGGCGAAAAACGTTTTATTTCACTCGCAAGGAATTTTCAGAAAAAAGCGTTGTGCGTCCAAAGCGGCTCAAACCAGTGGCTCACTAGAAGTACACCCAAATTATTTTTTCCGAAACAATAAGGTTGGCGAAGTTACGACTTTTACAGGGAGTTAGTCTAATCCTTTTGCACCTTCCGGTGACATATTGCTCATAGAATTTGTTTAAGTGAGTGAAATTTCAAGGTCACGGCCCATCACGATCCGCATTTTGTTACCAGTTTACGAGAGACAAATCACGAAATCGCACTTTAGCATAGTTTGGCGTTCTTCGGTGTTATTTAAGCATGAAATAACATCTACGGGATTGCCAATTCAAATCCAACCCAGGAAATTTGGTCATTGACGTTTATTCGCTCCTCAGACTCCTCAGACTTAACAAATGAGATGATTTTGTTTTACGAAATTCGTCACGACACATTTTCCTATGGAGCTCAACTTCCATTAAGCACAACATTGTTGGACAGCAGCATGAGGTGTGCGGTGGAGATGCGAGGGCCATCCCTGCGGATGATGCATTTCCCAGGTAGTCATAACTGGCCTGTGGACAATACAGCGTCAGGAGATAATGATACCAAAACAGTGGTATCATTCCTATTAGGGATATGACGTTCCACAGGTAGAATACGTGATAAAGCGGTCACCATGATAACGGCATCCGTCGTCACCCACCTCGACTACTTATCGTACCCGCCAGGCCCGTGTCTGTGTGCGACGTTGATTATGAGGCCCCACCTATGCACGGTAACCTGATTAAATGGCCAACAGCGGCCCTTCATACTCATAACTGTATGCGTTGTCACTCACCTCGATTACTTATCGTAACCGTTAGGCTCTACGTGTGGCGCTGACTATGAGGCATCACCTACGCGCGGTAACCTAATCCAATGGCGAACGACGGCTCGCCATACTCATAACTGTATTTGATGTCACCTACCCTGGCCGCTTATTGTAACTGCCGGGCCCGTACCCATGCTCGCAGCTGACAATAAGGACCTAAGTATAAACTATAGACAAATCCAACGACCAACGGCGGTCATTCATATCCATACATGTCGTCCGTCTGCCAAGCCCATGCCCGAAAAATACACAACCACCCTCGGCGAACCATGTTTCTATTCATTGGTTGCATCGGTACAAACGTATTGTGTAGCCAATCAAGTTCACAATACCAGGAAGCCATTTTCACTCAACAGGGTTTCCGAAAGGAAGAATGCATAATCAATTACGGCTCGTGTATACGACACACAATTAAACAAAATTGTAGTGACTAACTCGCCAAGTGCTTGATAAATCTCGTTGTCCAACATTCCCGATCTTTGTCTACGCTGAAGCTGGATTCTTACTATTATAAAGGACTGGCATCTTCCTCTTAACGACGAAAAGTGCGTCCATATGTCATTTGGAGGAGACTCAGCGAACGCCTATGTCGTGCATGGTGAGAATGGACCAGAAGACATCACGAAGATAGATACCAAAAAGGATTTGGGTATCTGGCTCCCTTCAAACATGTCCTTCTCACTGCACCATGAGAAATCTGCCCAAAAGGCATTCACCGTTCTACGAATGATTAGGCGCACCTTCCCGCGTATTACTCGCATGGACTTCCAAATACTCTATGGGGCCTACGTCAGACCGCTTCTTGAATACGCCAACCAAGTTGTCTACTCAGGGTACACGAAGGACGTAATCCTCGTATAGCGTGTCCAGCGAGCTGCTACGAAAATGGCTGCCGGCCTTAAATCCGTGGACTACGAAATGCGTCTCACGGCACTTGACCTCTTTCCCCTTGAGTATCGACGCCTCCGAGGGGACCTAATTCTTACTTATGCCCTGTTTGAACAACGTTTGGTCAAGAGGTTTTCCCCGTTGAGCCAGCAAACGCACGGCGGGGACATGGTAAGAAGATTTTCAACCTCAGAGAGCACACTTTTATCAGGCAAAATTTTTTCTCATTTTGTGTAGTAGCTGCGTGGAATAATCTTCCTCCAACAGTTGTCCACGCTCCTTCTAGAACCCAGTTCAAAGCACTTCTAGACACTTTCCTATGCGAGTCCTCGTGCTGGCAAAATTACTGCCCCGCGCTGAGAACTTAAAGAGCAGTGCTTCACCCTTTTTTCCCTTGTGCCTTTCAGGTGAACGACAACCGCAGAACGACAAGAACACGACCGACTCGGGAAACTTGGGCGAATCCTCGATCCGGTGTGTCAATCCGTGAATCAATCCGTGAAAAGGAAAGCCAGTTTGGTAGCACACCCGCAACTATTCCCTTCCTTCTCTTGACTGTACCCTATCGCCCACTCGTTCCATTACCTGCAACTACGAACAAACTCATGCCTTAGTCTGAGTGTAACCTTATGATCGTGCCTGACGGTATGCCACCCACTAGTTGGGAATAAACAATATTGTTATAACCTTACACCTTGTGGGTGCAAAGTGCATACCAGAGGACGGGATGACTTTGGTCAGTCCGCGCATTTCATCCCATCTTCGAAGATGAGAACACTGTCTGCATATTCCAGATTGACAAGACTTTCGTCAGAAAGTATTTGAAAAGCGGGGTTCAGAAGACATTTCAGGGTTCGTCTCATTTATATCACCGATCACGAAATTAAGAGGGAATGGAGAATGCCGAACTTCATAATCCGCCTTCTGCAGTGCAGGAAGGAAAATCTAAATTGGAAGCAACTTTTGTCGGAAGCCTGTGTTCCCGGCCTGAGGTTGCCCTGGTTGTAGCATATATCCCGGCAATTTTCCTATTAATAGAAAAATTCATTGATAGCGGAGCGAAAAATGCCAACAGAGACTCACTAAACAAGCGCAGTATGACGCCCCAGAGGCAACTCTTTTCGCAGAGCTCCACGCTTTTCTTCAGACTAACCACGCCATTCTGAGCTCACCTCATCCTACACATACGCAACACCACCAGACACTCACGTTTTTCTCTGATCTCATGCCCCCGTAACCTCCGGGCTACCTAAGCTGCGCACTAATAAGCCAATGCAAAACCTTTATTATCACATATGTCTACACCCGTTCTCATCGACCGCATACCTATTATCCACACCTGCATATCGGTTACCGTTTTTGAAATTGGGTAGTGCCGCCTCACTGCAGTGGTTAAAAATTGTGACCACTTTTGGCTGCCTGCTATTTCGAGCCGCAGTCTAACTCGTACCATAGTGCCCCCTACCAGAATTTTCCGACACTTTTTCCTATTTTGGGTCCCCAATGTAAACTCGGCTCTCTTATTTCATCATTTGAAGAGGAGCAAGGAACCACCATGCGCCATCGAAAGACCCAAGAATAGCATTCAACAATGCCGGTCTAAATTGGACACGATTCCTTCACTAACCCTAACTACCACGAGAACCCTAACTGACTCGCCCTAGAAGTTCGAGTACGCGGCTGTCCACGAACCCAAGTACGGCGTCGCAATGAGGGTACCGCGACTGCCAAGCCCACTCTGATTGCTTGCCCATACTTCAATGTATCCCTAATAGTTTTGGACCGATCGTTACGCAAGCCCACAAGACCGTCTCAATCCGTTGAATTTGTTCCATAACTTCAAAGCACCGGCCATCCTATCGTACTTTCTGTTTGCTCTGCCGATAAACCCACTAATTTTTTCAACGGCGCAATCGAGAGGTCAGTATGTCGTTGAAGATAGAACCTTGCCATGCACCCGGTATAGCGCGTGGTGACCCTGATAAAAAAACTTACTACTTGTGACGAATTCTTTGGGCGCCTGCAGCAACGATAGAAAGTTTCTCCTCTACAGCTCACGAATAGTTGGTCCATTTCGAGGTTGCCTAAACATAGAGGGCGTAGTTATCATTCATGCAGTTTTCAGATTATTTCCAAATCCAATACAGAAGGAAACATGTGAAGAAACCGGCTTTTCCACAAAATTTCCTACCGTCTCCACGAAGACATCGTGCGAAGCCAGTTGCAGCCATTAAAATATAAATTCCGCGCCCATAGTGGGTCTTGAGTTCGTTTAAACAACTTCCAACAAAACCGTGGCCGCATGGGGATAACTTAAGGGTTTGAATAAATACCATTAAATGCTAAAACTTTATGTTAACTTTTCCCTCATCCGAACAATGGTTTCAGAGAATTTTTGGGCGTGTATCTAAGGCTCGGCCTGGAACCATAGCGCGGCTACCTTGAAATTGAATACGCGCCAAAAAAAGAGGAAAAGAGAATAAATTAAAAAGATTCCAATAAACTAAAGGCAAATTATGGTGGTTTCTGGTGTGAGCATACAGACACCAAAATGCAACACTATTACGTAAATATTTTGTTTCATCCACAAGGGTTTTAGAGAAACGAGCATACGGTATCTAAGGCTCAACCCATCTTGTGGCCACCTTGCCTTGATTCGGTGTTAACTTTAGGTGGACATAATAATAATAATGTTTATTCCCAACTAGTGGATGGAATACCTTCAGACATGATCATACTGTTACAGTCAAAATAAAAGCATGACTGTTGTGGTTTGTGGGTGCTGGGAATTTCGTGGAAAAGAGACGGTGGCATAAACAATGGGCATTACCCGATGCGGACTTGGTCACGCCTGAGGCGGCATGGGTAGGAAACCAAGAGTACAAGGGCTCATTCTTTCTTATGGGGAACATATCAGATGAGACGAGATACGATCGTTAATATTTGAAAGTGGCGGGCAAAAACAATACGAGGGATGGCACAACGAAAGGCTTCCTGCCTGGTACGTGATAAAAAAACTTCAAACTGCAGAGAATGTGGAACCAGAATAACGGATCAGGAGAGGCAGCAGAACTGCCACGATCTGCCTGGAACCGTCACTAAGGCTTCGTGGCCTTGGGCTGTTGGGCGTACGGCCAGAGTCACGAAAAGCGTAGGTAGGGGAATATGCCGTACGGATAAATGGTAGTAGGAGACTCAGAATCACAGTGTGCCGTGAAACTGGAGAGACTCACTAGTGTTGCTGCTGGAGCGGGGTCGGGTGTAAAAGGTTCCTTGGAAGGAGGAGTTCACGTAAACACACGAGGAGGAACGCGAACTGCACGGAAAATGACTGACTTCGTGAGGAGTACAAAGTAAAATACACCGAGATGTTTAGATCCAATGGAAGGTTCAGCAGATTGGAATGGACGCCTCCCGGGGGTGGCTGGGGCCAGATGAAGACTTTGTTTGTGGTTGCAGGTAAGAGAACGAGTGAGCGAGAGGGCGCAGTCAAAGTAGGTAGTAAACAGTTGCGGGTATGCTACCTAACTGGGTATGGCAGTGCCGTGCCCGCACTGCGATACTTCAGTTTCTGGGCAGCCCCGTGAAGGACGTTGTGATTGAGGAAGTAGGGCTGGGATGTGCAATTCTGTGAGCAGCGGGATGTTTTGGGTTTCCCAGGGGAATCCGCGGGGAGAGCAAAACCAATGTGATATCACAGGAAGTATTTTTTGTCCGGTCGGGGATCCCTTCAGGTGTAGTGCACAGATCGGCTGGAGTGGATAACGGCCAATCAGGACGTCCGTAGCACGTATTACCGCACGCCGAAGCTCAAGAAGAAGATGAAATGGGATGAGATCAATAAAGCCTGGTGAGTTATAGGAATCATCATACTGGATATAGTCCTTTAAAAGAGGAAAAACTGAACGTTTGCCACAATTAGGGTGGTGACAACAAGTGGTTGAACGAGACGGGATAAGGATGGATCTGCACTCAATAGTCTAGCCATCAAAGTCAAGCTAAGATTGCCAATATATGCTATTATACTACCTAATACATAGGACAGTTCGATATAAGACAGGAAGGCGGCGTGGTAAGGGAAACCAAACACGTGGGGACTGAGGGTGTTCGAACTTCTCACATGGTGGACTAGATTTTCTGGAGGTTATTAGTGAGTTGGACTATACTAGGACAATCTAGGAGGGAAGGTGAATGTAAGGGGGATGGTCATCACCCACCTATGTGTACAGGGTCCCAACTAGAGTTGGCAGTTTCTAAACCGGTGTATAGAAGCTAACGTAAGCCCACGATTTGAGGTTTGTACAATGTTATCATTTTATTATTGTGTTCATGGTACCGCACTTGCCAACAAACATCCATTTGAGCTCTTTGACTTTTGGAGTTTTGCGCGTAACTCATCATGGCCCAGCTGATCGCTGGAAACGTTCACTGCAAAGTTGTTCCGACGTTACTGCTTTTTCCCCGGCCCCAAAACCTTCTGGAGCATCCAATTCTTGCCCATCCCTTCTGGCCCTTCGGATTTTAGCACCAGAAAATCCTATCAGCCGGAAGTCCCAATGAAACCCTCATCCCCATTCTGGCAGTTCGGGGCTCAGCACTCCGTCAGGTTCTGCCCCTACAAGCAGCATTTGTGTCGGTGATGCAGGTCCATAGGCCACCAAAAGGGTAAGATCAGGCACGCTCATCTAATTTCTTTCAAGCTTCTTTCAAGCAGTAATCGCGGTCCCGATCTCCAAACCGGTATGGTCCGCCCTGATTCTGCTGGCAATATTTCATATCACTGGCCCGTGCTACTTGGAGTTCACACTCCCGGTCAGTATCTGTCTCGTCCCTATACATTTAGCTATCGCTTCGGACATCGTCATCATATAGAAGGAGCTTTGACACATGCACGGGCCACGTCCAGCCCGACGAACCTCCAAAGCTCTTACCTGTGACTTTGGTGTTGATCCACAGCTTTTCGGAAAACTACGATGCCGCGCCCTCCCCAAAGGAACAATATTCACCGGGTCATGCTACGTGATGTCCACCGCACAGAATCTTTTTGATTCCGGCCCGCTCAGAAAAATGATTACGGCCGATGTCCCACTCAAGTCTGTTTGCGAAGTGGTCATTTATCCCGTTAAGACTTCAAATGAGTCCAGAAACATTAATCGTAAAGGTATTCTAGCCTGGTGTCGGTCATTATTCCACAACGCAAGCAGTACCCCGTCTACGAGCTGACGCTACTTCAGCATTTCCGCCTAGAGACACCGGTTCCGTACACCCACCTCTAACAGATCGACATCGCGCTCCAGAGTCTCAAACAACAAGGCGTCCTCTCTCGCGTTTCTGACTGCACATAACCAGCACCAATCGCTGTAGTTGAGAAGCCAAATGTGTCGATCCGCATTCGTGATTTCTCAAAAAGTCTCAGCGCAGCTCTTCAGCAGGACCACTACTTACTGCCAGTAAACGATGACCTGTTCGTCATAGTATACGATGGCAGCTGTTTCGCCAAACTCGTCTTGCTCAACGCGTACTTGCAGATCGAAGTTGCGCCGGAGTCCAGATCCCTACTGTCTGCCACCACAAACCGGGGTTTATGTGAATACGGCCGTCTACTTTCTAGCGTTAATACAGCCCCTGTGTCTTTCTAACAGCTGATAGACACGATCTTATTCTGGTGCCCCATTTGTGGCTTCAGACCTGGATGAAGCGCTACCCATTGTCTGCTCCCCTGAAGAATTGCGCAAGCGAATCAATACGGTGGTTCAACGCATCCAGGACAAATCCGCCTTGAAGACCGTCAGTTCTTCATGACGGCCACCAAGTGTCTCGGGTTTATTTTTGATGCCTCCATTCAAAACCCTGATCCAGGGATTGCACGAGTTATGCAGCAGGTGCCGGCTCAGGCGGATAATCTTACGCTTCACTCCTTGGGTTTTATCATTACCATTCGGCATTCCTACCTGCTCCGCACAGTGTCTAGCGGGCACACAAGCGCCTTTTAGTAAAGGCACGCCGTGAGTTTGGTCGAAACAATGTGAAGGCGCTGCCTACCAGCTCCATTTCACACTCAGCTCCGAGTCGATTCTGAGCTACTGCGATCCCAAGCCGCCGATTGTCTTGGCTTACGGTGACGGTGCCGTCATTCTTCATGTGTTCCGGACGGAAATAAGAAGGCAACCATCCGTGCATCCAGATCGGTAAACCCGGTGAAACGACATTACGGGTAAATTGAAAAATAGGCACTGGCTCTAGTATTTGCCATGCTTTGCTTTCACTAAATCATCCATGACCGCCGATTCACCCTGTTGACAGACCCCAAACACTTGCTTTCAATTTTTTGCACAGAAGCTGGCGTGCTTGCTAATTCGGCGAATTGTCTTCAATTTTCAGTGTATACCCTTCTTGGTTACGATTTTGACGTTCAATATTGCCGCACTGATGATTTCGACCAAAGGGGATGCGCCGTCACGCCGGACCGGTAATTATACTACCTAGGAAGAGAACTCCATTATTGCCTCGCTGACCACGCCAGCCAGTAGCAGCTTCAAACCGTCTGTGCCTTACCGAGGATCGTGCCTGATGTTCAGCGTGAGACTTCGGATGATCACATACTGTAGGTGGTCCTGCTCCTCGGGACACGGTAGCCGGAAAGCCTTCAAACGACGATCTCCGAACCCTTTTACATCGTCGGGTTTCCTCTTGGTCTTTGATTATGGCCTCATGCTTTCCACTCGCGTTGTACTACCACGCTGTCCACGTCTGAAGCAGTTTCATAAGGGGCATCCTCGGATCTGCCGGATGAAAGCAATTGCCCTTAGTTTTGCCTGCTCTCCGCGCGTGAACCGCCAGATCTCTGGCTATGTCAGCCGGTGCTCGCAGTGTTGACAGGCCGCAAAGAACCCTCTATGCCCGCAGCCTGCTGGTTTGCCTCCACCAGGGTGACCCTGAGTTCGGGTGCATTTCGACTCTCCTAGCCCTCTTCATGGAGTGGTATACCTCGTCTTCGTCGACGTATTTCCGAAGTAACAAGAGATTGTAACTGTTACCCAGTCAACAACATCTAGTGACCTGCGAATACTGTCTCATATATTCAGCCAACATGGCGGCCGAAGTGTATCGTCCATAACTTTGACATTTGGAATCCCCCACGTTTCTTGTCCCTATTTGTAACCCCCGCTCCAGTTTTGTGTTTAGTGCGCCTATATGAACTGACGTTTGTTTGTCCTTACCACTTCACCCATTTGGCCTCGAGGTCATCCAGCCATTTGTGGCCAACCTTACGCACGTGTGGCTGTCTCACGTGGGAGCCTGTTTGCTCATTTGGTTCGTACATTTGCAGTCCAAGTGGACCATTTGCTGTTGACGAGTATCTGCTGTCGAGGTTTGTACATTTTGTGAATTGATGTCTTATGTTAATAGTACCGTATAGAAACCCAGCCCCGACTTTGTTTTGCCTTCCCGGAAGTTCTGGTATTACGCGTCACTCGAAGATACCGTTTGCTCGTTACAGTACTCGACATTACGTCATCTTGGTTGAAATAAAGATGTATACTTTTGGAACCATTATGAAGGAAACAGGATCCAAGGACGCGGAAAATATTGAAGCTGCGTAGGAAACACTTGCAATGCAGTTTGCTTCGCGCCCCGGTTCTTGTAAGTCACTTTGTGCATCTACTCGTAAAAGTAATGCAGCTAGGAAAGCATTAAGGATTGCTCAGCTCAAGGAATATCGGGTTAAGCGAGAGGTTGGGCTCCAGCAGGATCTTTTAGAGGCACAGAGTAAAACCGAGTCAGCCAAAGTTGAGCTAGAGGCCGAAGAGGACCCACCAGATGAAGTCTGGGAACCAGTGACATCAGCTGACCGGTTACCGCAGTACGTGAAGCCACAGATAGATGAAAAACCTCTAGGATATGCTGATGATATCGGACGGTCATTTCCAGGGCCAAAACCGGCCGTTTCCTCCACCCCAGTGACAACCGCTGTGGAACTACCCAAGGTGGAACTATCAAATTTTGATGGTAATCCGAGACATTACTGGAGGTTCACACGACAGTTTGAGATATATATTGAAGGCAAGGTGGAGGACGTCGGTCAGGGGCTCCTGTATTTGATCCACTACTGTCAAGGAGACGCGAAGGCAGCCATTGAAAAATGTGTGATGCTCCCGCCGGAAGTAGCATACTCCAGGGCTCGAGGGAGCCTACGCAATCTTTTCGGTCAGCCTCATATTATTGCTCGCTCCCTACTCGAAAGCTTGTTCCGACTGCCACGACAGACCACTGGAGCAGCCAAGTATCTGTCGGACTTGTGCATAAAAATGCGAAGTTGTGAAATTGCGCTAACGCAAATGCGCTACGTTTCAGATTTGCACTCATTTGTGGTTGTAGAGAGAATCGTGCGTTTTCTTCCCTCGCCATTGCAGCACAAGTGGGCTGAGATGGCAGATAAGCTATCGACGACTGGCCGGGACCCAGCGTTCACTGACTTGACAGAGTTTGTGGACACGAGCCCCAGGGTTGCACGAAGTCGGTTTGGGCAACTGGCTCGAGAAGGGGACGTAAGACGCCCTCGTGCCCCACTAACCTCCACCAACCACGCTCCTAGACGGAATGGTTTCACGAGCTTCTTAACCAACATAAGGCCAGACGCAGACAGTGGTCCAAGCACTTGCCCAATATGTTCACAGCCCCACCCAATTTCCGGCTGCTAGCTCTTCCTATCTACGGAAGATCCCGATAAATGGAGGTGCATGCGGGAGCATAATGCATGCTTTGTTTGCTTAGGCGACTCCCACATGGCTAAAGACTGCAAGTCAGTCGTTCGATGTGGCCAGTCGGGTTGTGGGGGCCGACATCATATGTTGTTGCATGTATCAAAACCCGGAAGCAAAGCGGGGACGTCTTCAGAGCCAGAGGGTTTTTGAGCCTTAACTCAATGTAGTCGGCTTCCAACACGCCTAGGAGTTATTCCTGTTAAGCTTGACACTCCAGCAGGAAGGGTGACAGCGTATGCGCTTTTGGATACCGGGTCCGACATAACATTAGTAAAGCGGGACCTTCTGGTAAGAAACGGCTCAGGCTGCTACCCACCTCTATGGCCATTGTTACACTGGGCGGTTCCATGGAATGCACCTCCGAATCCAATGGCATCAGGCTTTTATCAATGGATGAAAGTTAGTCGATAGATATCGACAGGGCATTCGTCGCTGCCAACTTACCCATGCGAGCTGTCCCATCTATTAAAGAAGTGGCTCGCTCGTGGCCGCACCTTGACGAAATCGCCCTTGATGAATTGGCTGAAGACGAGGTAGGAATCCTTCTCGGGTCTGATGTATCCGAAGCGCATTGGGTATTCGATCAGCGCTTGGGAGATAGAAAACAGCCATTTGCCGTAAAGACCTTACTTGGATGGATACTTCTTGGTCCGATGGGAATTGGGGCGAGACAGAAGGTTGTCAGTCATTGTATGACCGGGTACAGTCAGGACGTCCACAAACCTTTGCAGCGGCTCCACAATTCGGAATTCACGGACGCTTCAGCACACAACTCTGGTCTCTCCTTAGAAGACCAGAAAGCATTCTTGACAGTAAAGACTGGTGCGGTGCGGGTGTCCTCCCTTAAGTCAGTTTCAGTACCAAGGTTAGAGTTTACAGCTGAGTGTTTGACAGTCCGAGTAGCAGATCTAATTGGAATAAGTGAACAGGGCTACTTTCAGCATACTGTGTTTTTGATAGACTACATGATAGCTCTCTACAATGTCCATAGCATATCTTCTAGACTTTGTACCGTTGTCGTAAATGGACTAACGAGTATTCGTGATGCGTCATCACCTACTCAATGAAGAGACGTGGATGGTTAACTGGACCAAGATGTTTACTCGGACAAGAGAGAAATTGGCCTCCACAGCCCTGATTGAGGCCGCCCAAGTTGAAGAGCTTTGTAGTGCATGTTCACAAACCCGAACGAAATGATAACGTATGCCTATTAATAGCCCTGTTTTTCTGTTGGGTGAAGCTACAGAAGGTTGTAGCTTGGTCACCACGTTACAACTAATATCTATTGATTAAAGCAGGCAGGGTGAGGAAGGGGGCTCTACTCTCTGGTGGAGATGTGCCTCGTGAAAAATGGCCTGTAGTGGTAGTAGATGGTTGTGAGGCGATCTCATACAGCTCAGTAAGAACCGCGCATATTAGAACGGCGGGCGGTGTTCTTAAGAGGCATATTGGGAAGGTTTGATTACTGAGGAGACGTGATTGGGTTTGTACT
>SJOL01009809.1:431936-525265 GCA_004794785.1 Opisthorchis felineus
GGTTATGACGCTGCCCCTTTTCTACGCAGTCCCCTGTACTCACAACCCTTCAGTCATACTTTTATTTTGACTGTAATATTATGATCATGCCTGACGGTATGCCACCCACCAGTTGGGAATGAACATTATTATTATTATTATTATTATTATTATTATTATTAACTCCCATGCCGTGTTGGCCGAAAGGTAAGCATCTTAATAGCCCCCTGAAGGTTGACAGTTGGAAAATGTGTGATGGCACTTCGCCTAAGCCGTAAACTGCCCTGATTGTCCTATGACAGTTGGTGCTCTTTTGTAGCTAGGCTTTTAGACCAAAGGTCTTGGTTGAGGAACTTAATTGTCCTCTTGTCCGGGTCTGGACGCCCCGAAAGCACCAAAGTTCACCGAAAACCATACAAATGAACAATTTCACGTCATATCCGCCGTCGTTTAAGAGCATCATCCGGGTCGCCCTGCGGCCTACTGTGGGGCGGGTTGTCGAAAACGCGCAACAGTTGACGTCCATTTCTCCCCAGTTCGCTTATTCCTCCTTAGGTCTTCCTTGCTGTTGATTTGTTTCTAGTATCCTACTCAAAATAGAAGACACGCCAACCAAGAGCTCATTAATTTTTTCGGGAAATAGAGCCAAAAACTGTAACAAAATCCAGCACTTACATAGGCCCATTACCTTTAACTCCGAGTGTTCATTGTTGGTTGATTATAAAGGCCATGAAAGCTTTAGCGTTCGGAAAGGCTCCCGGTATTCGCCGAATGGAATCGATTTCTCGAAAACAGCGATGTTTTCGAGGTAACCACTTCGTAGTTAAAAATGTCTAATGGGTTGTCCAGCAAACTCTCTGTGTTTGATTTGTTTAATTGGGTGAATCGTTAAGGTCCTCAGTAACCTCGAACTGGAAAACGATTCTTGATGAAATAAGATATCGCGACTTGTCGCAAAACATGAATCGCTCACAGTGGGCAAAAGTCGCCGGTAGTTCTGTGACTGCAACAGGTTATGAAACGTGCCAGAGCCTACATTGCGCTTTCGGAGACAAAATATGCGGTAGTTTTGCCCCTATAACTAAATTTTATCTTGTATCTCCTGCTCGGTTAGGCGGAAACCGAACCCTGTTCTTCCGGACCTCGAGAATAGCTCCTCCGAGTAATCGTTTCTATAGGCACACTCAGTATATTCTGATAACTCGTACTAGGTTTGAAGAGCGTAGGCTTTCATATGATGCTCACCTATGCCCGTAAGTTCAGTTTGCTGGTACACGGCTTGATACCACAGTGGAAGTAATTAGGTCCTGTTTACTGGCAGCAGATTTCTCCATTGCAAATGGCGAAACACACAAGGATTTCCGTAGCCTGCTCAGAGAAGCTTCCAGATAACTTGCAGCCAGATACATACATGGCGAGCTGCATATCTATCAGTGAGCCGCAGCCTAACTAACGCAGGCCGTCGTCGCCCGCACAATAAAGCAATAAGAACCGAGCTGGAGCACACACCTAACATTTAGCCAGGGGTCCGCGATGCATAATCAACTGGCTAGATATAACCTACCTCAGTCGTAGCACGCAGCTAAAAACCGGATGACACACGCGACTAACATGCGACTAATCAACTGGCTAACTTGCGGTTATCCACGTTGACTGGGAAAAGCCAATGGTCCAACTTGAACGAGGTGGAAATTTGAATTCTATTGGGCCTTTTAATTATTCCACACGTCACGGCAGGACGTGTACGGCCTTCTTGGTGCGGAATGATCATCGAACGATTGACGTCCTAAACTGAGAGAAAAAATAAGTTAGTTAATCAAAATTTCGTCACGAGGCAGACGGCTGATAAACTGAGATCAATACTCAGTCCGTAAAGCGAGCACTTCACTGGCGAAAATCTCGTAGAACCTTGCCTACCCAACGTCATATCCACCGGCTAATTCGTATTGCGTTATTTCTTGTAGAGGCTGCTCACGGAGTGTTAGGCCTCAAGGAATCCGGGACTTACCTGAAATGCATGATGCCTCATTAACGGAAGAACAGACTGGAACTGGTGGCCCTTACATGCGTCACAAGAAATCATCGTCTCTTCGCTCCATCTGGCGTTCGACAGCATTCGTACTGGTGAAAAGAAGGAAAACCCTTCGCCGCGGAGTCGTTTATTAGAAAACACCAACAAAAGAGTTACAACCTATTGGACGGGAAAGTAAACCTCTCATATGCACCTTGTTTTTTAGAAACTGAATATCCGTCTTCTTCATGAACGCGTCTTCTTGAACTCTGCTGGATATTTATTGACTATCACGCAATTGTAAACGAATGCCGCAAAGCAATTCCACAAATTCCGTAATAAACCCCACCTTCCAATAAAGACGAAGCGGAGTTACGAGAAAACAGACTACTCGCGTGTCTCATCAGTGGTATCCTTTGTTACACACCTTCTCCCTTTGAAAGTCGCCTGCATGCCATCGATTTCCATTTACCTTCGTTAGGTTGACCCCAGCAGCTGGTATATGCGGTTGCTCTTCGGGTGTGCCATTTACTCTTTTCGATCCCCGACCGTCTTGCATTGTACAAATGTTGCCCGGCATTCGGTAACGACAAACGGAGCGTGCCATCGACTGCCCAGTTTAAGCGACCCTAGTCCACTCCCTTCAGGATTCTGATGATCTTTCAACTTGAACTTCGCGCCTATGGGGAATGGTTGTGTCTTTCCACTTGCCGTTTTCTGCCTAGTCCTCTCCTGAATGGCGGTCAAGTTTTCTCGAGCTTTTCTCCTTTCCTCTCCTAGCTCCTCCGGAGACAAGCGTGTTGCCGGCACAACCCAATTTCCTGATCAACTGGAAGGCGCGGATGTCCGCCGTACATCAACATGAACGGGGACTTGCCTGTGGTTGGCTGTATATGAGCCCGATGAACGAGCAACACCATCGGCAGGTTCGCTTCCCAATCACCTCCTTTGGCCGCTAGCCACTCCTTGTTCGTTCGGTTATTGCGTTCGGCTATTGCGTTCGGTTAGACCATTTGTTTGTGGGTGGTATGGTGCTGCCCTTAGCCGTCGGACACCCAGCTTCTGCAGGCAAATCCTAAACTCTTCGCTCTCAAAGCAATGCCCCTGATCCGTTAGGATCATTTTTGGCACCCCATGGTTGGCCACAATGTAATGCATTGCCACCCCATTGATCTTCTTCGCCCGTTGATTTGTCACGGCTGCCGCCTCGATCCACGGCAATAGGTGTTCTTTCATTATCACGATATAGTGTTTTCCGCTGGTCGTCACCAGAAAGGGGCCCACGACGTCCACGGACAATAACTCGCCAATTTCTGATACAGGAATGGGTTCCATGGAGTGGGTTGTCCCTGTCGTACCCCCTTTTATCAGTTGGCACCGCTTACAGGATACCACCTCCATCACCTCACTTCTCATCCAGGGTGAGTAGGCTCCCTGCCGAAGTAAGTCTTGGTGCACCCTGTGTGTGCCATCTCGTGGCATTCGAAGATCAGCTTTCTTCTCAAGACGCGAGGTAGTACGGGCAGCACAACATCAGAACCAGTGGCGTTCCATGAAGTTATGCCAGCCTCACTCAGACTCAATCTATCAAAGTGACTCTGGAACGGTTCCAGAGTCAGAATTCCAGTTCCTTTTTCCCTCTCCGGTCTCAATATCTCTTCCATCCAACAAGGCGGCTGCAACCTTCCGTAAAACAGGATCCTGCCGTTGGAGTTGCACCAACCTTCCGGGATCCAGTTTGACGACAAGGCTACTGGCACCAATCACGATCCTGGGGGCCTCACCTTTAGCCTCTGGTATTGACAGCCAATTAGCCAGATGGTCCTCCTTCTCTGGCACGTGCTGGATCATGACGTCGTACTCTTGCAACCAGAGAGCCTAACGCACGAGGATCTCTGGTGGTCCTGATCCACTGCACGGGGTTGTGACTGGTCTCGACATGAAATCTTTGGCCAGGCAGGTATGGCCTCCACTTATCCAGGACCAAGACAATCACTAAACATTCTTTCTCAATACTTGAGTACTTCTGCTCAGCATTAGTCAGGACACGACTGGAATATTCGATAACTCCATTCCTCCACTTTAGGACTGCGCCGATATCGCGGTCACTAGCGTCCGTTGCAACAGTGAACATCTCTCCGACCCTGGGCATTTCGGGGGTCAGTTGCTGATCCAGCATCCGCGCTTTGACGCGTTCGGAAGCCTCATGTGCTTCTCTGGCCCATTCTCTCACGGCCAGTGCGCACGGTTTGCATTCAGCTTTGTTTCCTCTCCGTCTCCTCGATACCCCTGCTCCTGTATCAACCAGGCACAGCTCCCTCTTCCCGTCTATCTCGACAACGGCCTGTATGGTAGCCTGTGTCACAGCACTAATCGCAACCCACCCGGGAAACGAGGAGTAATCTAAAGTTTTATTATGGACAAGCGGCCGGGTCCGAGGGCATTGATTCTTCCTATGGCTAGGAATGCCACACTTGTAGCATCCGCTAATTGGAGCGTGCCTCCGCAATTCCGTCTTGATGGCTGCAAGCTATTCGGCCAGTTGGTCCACTTTGTTCTTCAGGCCCTCCACTGCTGACTCATCCCCGTTCTTCTGCGACTGCAACTTGGCCAGTGGCACCTCGGATAATTCCCGTGCCAGATGCACCAGGTGCTCCACGCTCAACTGGCCAGTTGCTCTCGCCGACCGCAACTGGGCACCAAGCGCAGGCTGCACACCCTCGACGAATTGGCCAGACAGCAACTGCTGGCGCAACACTCCGTCCTGTTCCGGCAAGGCCCGATCCAGCAACTGCCGCAGGCTGGCGAAGAACACCGTCGGGTCAAATCCAGGTTCCATCCCGGCCGTCTTGAACCGCCTCATAGTCTCCTGACGGTCGGCCGGGGTGTCCAACTCCGATGCAAGAGTTTCCTTCGCGGCGGTCCAGTCCACCTTCATAAAGCCCCTTCTGGCCGCATCCAGGGCTGCCTTCGCCCGGCCTCTGGGGAGGGCCTTCAGTACCGCCAACTTACCCTGGTCAGTCTCCAGTCCAGCCGCCTCCGCAACCTCCTTGAAATCCTCCAGGAAAGTCAGCACATTCCCATCCATCCCCCAATTACACCAGTAAATTAGTTCTCACTGTCAATTTTCATCACATACCACCCCAGGATCAGAATGGGGATCATGCAGCAAGAAACGTGGTAGCATCTGAAGCCACAGCACTGCAAGTGTGAATTTGAGTGCTCGCAAAAATTTAAGGACGGAGATTAATTAAAACACGTTCTAATGCAAGTAAGGTAGATTATAGTGGCTTCTGATTGGAGCATACATACAGCAAAAGCAGCATTTTTAATCACCACACAAAGTTTTTTGAGAAATGAACATCTTCCGGCTAAGGATCAGGTTTTGGGAACCGACTGCTTAATTCTTGTTGGTTGTTCTAATATCCAATCAGGACCAAGCTTCTTGTACCGAGGCCCATGCCGTTTTGAGGCGGAGTCTCGACCGGACCATTTCGGTTCGCCCCGTCATTTTTTGGTCCTTTGTTTGTATTTTCAGGAACCTAATATTCCTAACATCTCCCCCTTCTTGCCCCGTTGCTTCCGAATTCTTCCTTGGCCCAGTCCTAGTGACCGACTGATCAATCCGCTGCCCACCGTGCAAAGTAATGGAACGCATTCTGAAGCGGGCCATCTTAAATCACTACCAACATCTTGATATCTTCAGTGCAATACGGATTTCTCCCAAACCGTTCTTGCGTAACCAACGTGCTCGTACTTATGGAGAGCTTAACCCAAACTAAGGACGAAGGACTCATAACGGATGCCATATTTTTCGACTTCTCAAAGGCATTCGACCGAGCCCCACACGTCACGCTGCTCCACAAACTCGAGCCTTACGAGATTCAAGGGAGAATTCTACGCTGGATTAAGGCTCTCTTATCAGACAACATTCCGAGTGAAAGTAGGTCCGACCTTTTCTTTTTCGGCGCCGGTCTTCATTTGAGCCCCTCGAGACCACTTCAGTTTCCAATCTACTTCAACGACCTTCCAGATGTTCTTTCAACTCCATGTCTACTTCTGCAGACGACTTGAAATCCTGAGGTTCAAATGCCAGTACCCTCCAAATGGATGTAGACGCTGCAAAGCAGTGGTCGTTCCTTCTCCCTGCACTATGAAAAGTCTACTCAAAAGGCATTCGCCGTTCTACGGATGATTCGGCGTACCTTCTCCCGTATTACTCGCATGGGCTTCCAAATACTCGGGCCTATGTCAGACCGCTTCTTGAATACGCCAACCAAGATGTCTGCTCAGGACGCAAGAAAGACGTAACCCTCGTATAGCATGTCCGGCGAGCTGCTACGAAAATGGTTGCCGGCCTCAAATCCGTTGATCATGAAACGCGTCTCGCGGTGCTTGGCCTATTTCCCCTGGAGTATTATCGCATCCGAGGAGATCTAATACTTACTTACACTCTGTTTGAACAAGGTTTGGCCAACCGATTTTTCACCGTTGGTCTAGCTAACACACGGCGGGGACATCGTGAGAAGATTTTCGAGCCCAGAGCGCACACTCTTATTAGGCAACAGTTTTTCTCAGTTCGGGTAGTTGATGTGTGGAATAGCCTTCCTCCAACGGTTGTTCACGCTGCATCTAGTACCCAGTTCAAAGCACTTTTAGACGCAGTTTTAGTTGAGTCCGCTCGGTGAGATTACTGCCCCGTGCTGAGAACTTAAAGGGCAGTGCTACACCCTATTTTCGCTTGTGCCTTTTAGTCGAACAGCAGCCGCTGAACGACAAGAACAAACCAGACCCGGGAGGTTTTGGCGAAAGCCTCGATCCTGTGTATCAATCCGTGAGTCGCAGTATCCACTCTGAACTTAGCTACCATGGCCGCAGATACTTCAAAATCGTTCTTCAAACCCCGATGCCCTAAACGTTTGCGCTCTGATACAAGACCAGTCGGGTTCAACACTGATACCTCTCTGTCGTACAGACAACTTATTTAAAAAAATTGTAAAGAAGAGAATAGAAGTGGATGGGGAAGAGGCTTAGTTGTTCAGCTGTAGCACCCTTTCGGTGCCTAACTGCTTTGCCACCAGAAAGAAGCACGAGGGCTGGGATACTGTCAGATTGCCCAAACTTAGACAGGGGAAGTCGAGAGGCAGAGGTCGGGTTCGGACCACGGACCTTCCGGTCAGTAAATCCGCGCTCTAACCATTAGCCATCTCACTCCCGATGAGGCCGAATGCTAGCCTGCCATAATCATTCCGAGGCACCTACACCTCCAGACACTCATTCCGACAATCTGGATAGAAACTGACAAGAATTCCATTGACTTCGACTTGCATTTGTATCTTGCAGCATCCCAACAATTCAGGATGGGAATCCCCTGGACCCCCATCCTGGATAATAAGTCACATCGTTGGCACTCAAACTTCTCGTGATATCTTCCGTACTCTGTCGGCAAAGGTTGACCACCGCGGATTACACAACTCTGAATTTTGCCCAGAATACAGCACTCTTCGGCAAACTGCTTCGGCATACCTAATACATGTTCTAACCACGGAAGCTTTTGGTGCTGGATGCATCCTTCTGTTAAGGCCCCCGAACACTCGACAAGTACACTCATTTGCATGCACATTTGGTTTTCACAGGAGACTCACCTGGAACCCAGCTGAATCTCTGGTTTATAGTGTTTGTTTGTGATGTCGAAGAGTTTTTAGCAACCTTATCTGCAATGTGTTACGTCCCCGAACACTCGTTTTCTAATTACCTGGTTATGGGTTCGCCGACACCAGCGTACAAGACCTATGATTTTGAAACAAACAACCCGTACTGCAGCCTGATTTATACGTCCTTTAAGATTCAAAGGTGTCTTTTTGCAGCCGCGGATGCCTGAAATTAACAAACGCGATTCGTATCTCAGAATTTCTTGTATTGACCTAATCTATCACACTAATAGAAACCTTTACAACTTCCAGGATACGTAAAACGTTCCACAACATTCAGTGCGTTCACGATCAACCGTTGGGCGATTGGAGTATACGGTTTTTAAGGTCAACCCTTTCCAACCCGTCCCTCCTCGGGGGAAGGCAGTACCCTTGCTTCCATAAATATATGAACATGCTGGTCGCCTAAAGGAAGCATCTTACTGTCTTCACACTCCCTCGCAAAGGATAATACAACTTTACACCCAGAATGTCGTAATACGATTACTCGTAGTACGGGCTCTCATCCGCAACTATTATTAGGGAAGCTGAAAAAGACCAGTCTGGCATATGCATCGCACCCACAAAGTGCACGGTTATTTTGCGGGACGTATACTTTTTAAGTATGATCTTAGGAACTCAAGGAGAGACACCGGAAGTTCTGGAACACTAGGCGTATCTCGGGAGTTGGAGATATGACGTATTAAGTCGAAGCATGAATTTCGCAAGCCAGAATTGTATGTGCCAATTTTCGCCACTTGTAGCATCAAAAAGGCATATCAATGGTTCTCAAGGACGCGTGATTCATACTACGATGCTCAATAGGTTGTAAACTGCGAGACTTCCGGTGGAGTATTTAAGACATCTTCAAGTCTCAACTGTAGCTGGAACCGGGTGGAACCAGTGAATTCGCAATGGGCTGATCAGCAAAGAGGTGTATGCTTTAGCAGACGCTATTTCATTCAAGGTCTGAATTCACCACTGCAAGTTCAGCTGGGTCCGTCATGTGCTCCTTATGCCGAATTACCGCCTGCCGAGAAGAGCATTATGATTTTTGCTTAATTCGGAGTGGTGGCAACTTAGAGGTAGGCAAATCGTGGTAAAACGCGCCTACTAAATATTTACCGTCATTGTTCCAACTGGGTGTCGCGTCTGAGCTGCCGTTGGTCCGTGTGCGCCGGCAGAACGACCACTGCCTCAGCATCTACCAGAGCAATCCAATATGCATGGCACTCCAGCCAGCGCACGTACCCTGACCGTGGTCATGGTCGGATAATAATAGACAATTATCTACCACCGGGTTTCTAAATTAGGCTGACGACTTAATGACAGATACCATCGGCTTTTCTGATTGAGCAACACAGGATTACATCGGATAATGGATATAGTACTCATGGCGGGTGATATGAATGTCCAAGTTGGACGACCAAGTCAGGAAGAAACACAGGTGGTAGATTTGGAGTCGATGCTGAGCGTACGGATAATGGGGAGCGGCTTCTTCAGTTGTGTGCAGGTCATCATTACTTCAGTTTGTCTGTCAAGGGCAGAGTTTACACTGCGATGGCCAGACCCATACTGCTTTATGGATCAGAAACGTAGCCTCTACACGCAGAGGACATAGGAAGATGTCAGTGTTTGACCATCGGTGTCTCCGAAGCATTGGTCAGGTCTGGTAGGAATGCTGAAGTACGCCAGATGGTCTTAGGAAGAAGGAACTCTCCCGCGATAGATGAATTCCTCATGCTTCGTAGGTCACGTTGGTTAGGACATGTACTTCGCATGCCAGAAGACCGTCTGCCTCATAGAGCTATTTTTGCTCAGCCCTGTGCTGAGTGGAAGCGACCAAGAGGTGGACAGTGTATGACCTGGCAACGAAGTACGAAAACACTAACCAGTAAACTTAGTCGGGTCGGCCACTGCCGCTTTCCTGGATGCGAACCCCGGGACTCAACTCACTAATGACATTGGCAGAAATTGCCAAATGGCGCTCGTGCATCACAGCTATCGTCTTCAATACGTAGCTACCCAGTTCTCGAATTAACTAGATGTGCCATCGCCTCCAAGGCTTGGCTGTATGTCCCACACTCCTGTTTTCCGGTGATTGAAACTGTAGCAGCTGGAACCAATGTACCTATGGTACACGGTTTATAGCTGATAAGTTGAATTGAATTGAATTGACATGGAGCTCCTACAGAGTTAGGCTCTGTACACATGGAGTTCATCTATCAGTAAGATCAGCAAATAACAGAGCTTATTAAAGGACAGTAATGATTAATATAATGCAGGCGAAACTAAGGCCAAGGATTAGTTCGTCGCTTTGGTATTCTTCTTCGCTACGGTATTGATGGCGGTTATCACTTCCCTTGCCATGATCAGCATTATTGTTATTTACAGTTGTATCCGACCGACTGGCTGCATGTGAGCATAGGACGCAATACTTTCTGAGGGATCGAATGGAATCTTATCGTGTATGGCGGTTCACATATCCACTGGAGAAATTTAAACTGTGAGTTACACTATTGGCAGAGTAATGTTTCTTTTTAGCCTAGACTGTGATGCACCGCGGACACATCTTTTACCCTATTCCATCTTTCGGGAGTTGATATGTGATCAGCTTATACATGATTGGGCAATGGCTTGGGAGGATAGCGGATGCGTTTTTCAGGATCAGCATACCGAAATTTCTCATTCGGAGACGGTAATTTACTTTACTGTTTGGCATACCCACATTAGAATAACGTTGCCATATTCAATGAACTATTGCAATCGATGCGTCAACGAATCCAGCCATGGTCCAGCAGACAAGATTTGAATGTCGAGCTCTCTGACGAACTTGTGTTGGTGAAAATGTTACCGAATCCGGACTTATGTCTGCTTGAAGTGATCAAATATTGTCCCGGAAAGTTGACAAACGATCGTAATAACTTACTTCTGCTAATGAAGGTTGGTCCTATTTTAGTTACTTGACTCGAATCATATCAGATCTTAATGGCCATCTCTCTACTACATCAACGACGGTTACCACATCTTGGACTTACCCTCGACAATATCTTTATTGGGGAGAATTATGAATGTTCGATTGGCGTTCCGAATCTTACACTTTTGTCCAAGTATCCTGACGTGGATTATGAATCAACTTCGGCTCTCGAAGAACACCAGGCAGATCTCGGAACACAGCGGAATGAACTCGCGCACATGACCAAGCTTTGGTGTACCAGAAAAGTAAGCTATATGCCGTTCCATTGAAACAATTACTTCATGGGATACTTCAGCTCAAGAGCTTTACCACTTTGCAGTGCCAAAAACAACAGAAATACCCATAGATTTAAAAGCGAAACACCGGCTTGTCTGTTTTTATTGTAATTCTCCAAGTGGCCACATGAGTTCGCAAGAGTACGTGTTACGTGAATTTACCGTGGTTCACATGTTGGTGGCTCAAACTAAATGACGGCTAAGTGATGGTAAAGTTGCCAATCTCCCTTGTTTGTATCATTTAACTTTTTTCAATAAAGAACCTAATTGTTCGCACGATTTGCTGTTGACTGGAACATTGTACCTCAAATTTCATGGGTGGCTGTTGATCTGTTCACACAACTCATTTTATCATTCACCGAGGTATCATCACCATCACCTGAATTGTTTATATTTTGGGTGGTGATACGACATTTGGATTGGTTGATAAATTCCCGTCTCACGTATTTTGTGTCAATAATAGCAATCCATCACCAAAAAACCCTAAACACACAACGGTATCTTAGGCCAGAAGAATCTGAACCTCGATTGCAAACCCTATGTGACCAAGACAATCAGGTGACCGTTGATCTGTTCGTTGCTGCCTGATCAACAGTCAACTCACCCGAATTATAAATACTTAACTGCATTGACTGTCCGATTACCGAGCATTGATACGTGTGTTGCGCGGAGTCGCAAATCAAGTAAAGCACTTTGTCAAAGCGGTGGTGTTTTTGATGAAACGAACGTGTCTCTTCTGATCACGAAGCAGTCGCCCTCTAAGCGCCTTCGTTTGGCTGCAGCATTTATATATAATGCCACGCCTTAGCTCTACAGCGACTGCTGATGAGACTGGTTGAAAGTGGTCGCTCTAGAAGAATGAACATATTGGAGGGCATCGCGGTCCGGCCCATATATAAGAGTTCTGGATATATTAGTCGCCTGTATTCTTTAATACCAGGGGTGAGAAACGCGTTTATGTCGGATGTTAGTATGTAAAGCCCCTGTTGCTTGTTTGGAATCAAGCTATTACCGTGTATGCTTTTCACCATTGTGAGGTCCGCGTAACCCATTTGTCGGAAGTCCGGGTAACATGAACGGTTCCCATCTATTTCAGGTATTTGGTACAGGCAGCTTATTCTGGACCCTTCACAATGGTCCGCAGTATGATTTTGGTCAGAACGGGGTCCTTCGCATTTAATATTCATTCGCAAGATGCACTATTGTCATTCGAACCATTCGACTCGAATGGTTCCTAAGCTTACTGTTTAACATCACCGTTATAGCTGCCTACACAAACACTTGGTTCTGAGCAGCCAAACAGACACACGTTTTGCAACACGCTCCAGTCCCCTGTTAGTATAAGACTGATGCGTGACGCGTTACTTGGCCGTGGTGACTGCACCTGTTTGTGCGACATCCGGATGCGTCATGTTTTCGGAAAGTACGATGCCGAACCTCGTTGCCTTTAATCGCTTGTGTGTCACCTGCTAACATCGTACTTACACGAAGACCACACAGCCCACCAGAGTGACAACACTTGGGTGAGACCAAGATGAGCCTCTTACGTACAGGATTCCCTTACCTTCAGAGGAGCAGATGCAGGAAACCAAGGAGGACCGGATCACACTCTCGTACAAGCGAGGTTCAAAGCCCGTCTGAGATCTCGTCACAAAGCTCTTCCTCCGAGGAGTTATTCAGAAACGTGGAGTTTGTAAAGATCCTTTACAAGAAGCGACCAAGTTTGACACCCGTAATTTAGGACTCGGTGGATAGCCGCTTTGAATACACGAATCTTTGTGCCCAAGCTAATTTCATTTCCCATGAGATCTGCGTAGATTGCTTAGGAACCTATCTTGTGTTAACACGATGATCAAGCTTTTCTCTAGCTTGCCCGTCATGTAGAATAGTAAAACAGTAATGAAACGCAGTGGCGCCTCCAATTTCGTTATCTACGTGGAGGGTTACTTTTTGGACACTTTCATGCGTGGAGAAGAATTCGGTTTTACTGGTGTTGATCACAAGTCCGATGAGAGTAATGAGTTTGGTTGATACACCATCAACATGGAAGGCCATAATGATTCACGGTAGGGAAAGTCGAACGCAGCGCGAAATTTAATGAAGCAGGTCATCGTTTGCCTGTAGAATTTGACCCGATTTTCTAGAAGTCGATGTGAGTGAATATCTGGTCCACAAGGCTTCATACGGGGTGGGAGCCACCTTGGTTTTGTCATGCTCAAGAATCTGGTACTTTCGAGGAGCATAGTAGCAATAATCTTAGCGTCGATATTTTTGAGAATTATTTCCCGATAATTTTTGCATACTGTTTTGTTACCTTTCCTAGGAATCCGAAGCAAAATCGAGATGTGCCGGAGAAGAAACAAACTCCGCCTCTACCCCCCCCCCCCAAATAAAACAGAAATTTGTGTAGAGATAGAAAGCTTACAGAAAAGCAATACTCACACTCCTCATAGCGAATACCATACTCTCCTGGAGCATTCCTGTTTTTTAACGCAAGTGACAACCGAGCTAACCTCTGTTCTACAAGGCAGTTCAAAGCTAGCGCTGCAGGGTTCAGATATATGTGTTGGTAGATGTCTCGTATGAAGATCGGAATCCGTCAGCAGAACTACACGCCTACTGTTTCGTCTTCTCCGAGTGGACTGTTATCAGCCCTCTGTTTTTGTGGCTCAAAGCGGTTGTATGGGCTGGTTTTTTACGAGTGACTAAACGAAGTACACGGAAAAGGCCACCAAGTTCTTGGCTTTCTTTTTGTAGCTATATTCGATCAGTAGGAAGTATGTCGTTTCTAGCGGACCTAGCGGATTCACCTGGAAAGTCAGGAGCTTTGTTCAGGTGCGCCTGTAATGCCAAATAGGAAAAGCATATCGTTGTGTCTGAACTCCGGTCCTTGTGTCCTCGCCTGAGACAGTCGCCTTTTGAGGCTTGTGGGATAGATTCCTTAAATACTGGCCACTGATCGCCCACAGAGACTAACTGGTTTCTAGGGTGATCTAAGTATTCAGCTGTCAGTTGTATTGCTTTGCTGTTGAAACGTCTGATTTGTGTCTCCTTGAGCCTAGGTAGAAGGACGTTGATGCGTTTTAGGGGTCGATATTTTCGTCTCTTAGCAAGAATGAGTTTTACTCTTGCTAGCAGCAGGATATAGTCCGATCTTTTCGTGTTTCTGTACCGCTGACGCCCTAGTCGATTTGAGATGCAGTGTGGTCGTCATTCGAATGCTGCGTTAGCAAATATCGTTCAGGTTGCTCGAGGGACATATGGGTGATGTCATTCGGTGCAGCGAATTTGACAAGTCTGTCACCGTTTTCCCCTCGCTGTCCTAGGCCTTTTCAGTTTGGTGGAAACACTTGCCACGGAAAGACGCTGAACAGGATCTCCTTAATAGAGGCTTTATTGTAGCAGGTTTCTTGGAGCATTTCGTAAAGTGCAACAGGGCACTTTACTCGTTCCCCATGATACACACCTTCACTGTACTGTGGCGTTTGGAGGCATTGAAGAAGTTGGTTATTTCAGTCGGTTATCGAATTCTTAAATTGAGCTGTTTCAGGAATACCATTATGGGCTGAAGGACACGCTTTCATTTTCTTAGCCTTCCCTCCTAGTTAGTGATTCCTCCACGATTGAGAATCGTCGCTTTGTTAATCTCGCTTCGGTCAGACCATTCTGCTTTCATTCTTTCGAACGAGAGGTTCTAGGTGATCGCCCTAATCTTATCTAAGTTTGAGTTTCCCGAAACGATTACAACCATTTAATAATGAATATCATAACAAACACTGAGAGGTCGTGTTCGGTAGTAGGAAACTTCGGAAAACTGCAACTGTGTTATCTCGTTAATCCTTTACTGTATCCAACGCTTTCTTCCCTATTTTCCTTTCAACCCTCATCTGCTACAGATAACCAATTTTGATTATCTCATGTTCTTGAATCGCCTGGCGGGAAGGAAAATCGGGGATCCAAGCAATAGCGCAGTCTTGCCATGGGTAACCAGTTTTTCTTCTACTGAAGGTGAATTGCGTGATTTGACAAAATCCAAATATCATCTTGCCAAGGGCGAAGATCAGCTCAACGCGAATTTTAAGGCTCACTGGACTGAAACTAGTAGTCCAGGACCTCTGTGCTCTACAAGGTCTGAATCACTAGTGGATGCGGGAACCAGCGACATGTGGGAATTCCTAGGTAGGTACTTGCCTGATTGAAATTCACCGCATTCCCTCTACAGATTGCACACAGGATAATTTGTTATCGAACAAGGTAGGTCGCGGGACTGCGCAGTCAACCGACTTAATGGCCCTGAAACCCGTCCGGTTATCTAATCCTTCGGATGAATGTCAGCCAAGAACAGGTCCACGACCAACTGACGAAACACCGAAACGTCTTTTATTCCAGCCTCACCATCTGCTTGATATGATGCCCAATTTGGCTTACTACACATATACGGTAAATACTAATGGTGCTATTTTCAACCCGTTTGTGGTCATCTGACTTTTTACCCTGACATTCAGCCCTTGACGCGGCTCTCATTGTCATTACCCCACTGATATGCCTCATCCACGGTAATGTTTGACACAACTTAATTTTGTTTGAGTCCTCTACTGAGCCAGGGTTACTTTTCTTACTCAGTTTTGAACACACTGTGATGCAAAAACTTTCTGATAAGGATGAAAGTTCTGTTCACTCCATGTGATGGATATTATAGGTGGTTTTAATTTGTCTTTTCTAGTGACTTTTTTCTGGATGTTTGAACGTCATAGTTACTCTGTTCTTTTAACCGATGAGTTTCTATGAAATTGCACGTACTACATTCGCACAATCGAGCTCCCTAATCGTTCACTGCTTGTCATTTCATTATTCACCAACTGACGATGTCCACACTCAAGTGCACCTAAATAGACTGGTGTCCTTGAGTGATTGGATTCGCTGGTGACTAACGTAAACTTCGCTCTCCTCACCGCACTTATGTGAACAGACGCTGATAATTGCTCATACCAGGGTCATTTGGATGTCGTATTATTCTCTTTCAGAAAGGAACCAAATTAGAATTTAGCAGTTATCGGTTACCAGAGTTTTTTGCATTGGTTGATGGGATTTTTAAGGTGATTTTTATTCCTGCCTTATCGTAACCCCCTACCCCAATATATTTTCCAGGCCCGTCGCACTCCCAAACAAACCCTCATGCAGTATGTGCGTCCTATATACCAACCGCACGAGTTCCCTTCCACTATGGCTCGTTTGTACGAAACCACACCAGAAGAATGCATTCCGGAGTTTTTCACAGATCCTACCGTGTTCAAGTCTATTCACCCAGATATGCCTGATCTCGCTGTTCCTGCCTGGTGTTCCACTCCGGAAGACTTCATTGCTTATCATCGTTCTGTTTTAGAAAGTGAAGCTGTTTCTTCCATGCTTCATCACTGGATCGATCTTACATTCGGGTATAAGGTGAGCCTTAGGCGATTGGTTCATGACCACTGTGTTCATTGAGAGAAACTTTCGCCACTTGCGTGTAAACTAATGCCCAATTAGAAAAAAACCAAGAAGACTCGGGAGGCTACTTCTACCTAACGAAAACAAGAGGGGCGAAACCGGTTGTAGCTGTCAAAGGGTTTCCAGTGACCTCATAACTGGTATTATGTCAAGAGAAACCTTAGTTTTTCACGTGTATTTTTTTTGGCTATCCGTGACCTGACCTTTTGATAGATGGTTGAATGTTAAATGCTCCCTTCTTGGATATCTAAGCATGATTGGCGTCTTTTTCAGTTTAAACCCATTGCTACAAATACATCTAGATTGTCTTCATAGTGCCAGACAACTTACAGGCAATGAACCAGACTTCCCTGAACTCGATATCTCGTGTACAAAACATGGTTCAATTTCCGTCCAACTAAGAGGACTTCACTCTCCGACTTCCGGAAGCCCGTGTATTGATTCGTGTGAATAGTCCCGAATGATACTAGTTCTCTAGTGTATGAATTTTCTTCTCTGTGATACTGTAGCACTTCCTCCGTAAGATGTCCCTCAGTGTCACAATCCCCTAGCTTCACTATGCTTTGCTGTTCCTGGTAGAACACGCCTCCGCAATGTGAATGAGAAATTTTGCATGTGCTTTATGGGTAAAAAGGTTATCCAACTTCCATAACGCAGTAGTCAATTCGTTGTTTGTCCATACGCCACTGAGCCAACGCAGAACTTGAAGACAGGAACGAATCAGTGGATCTACATTTCAGCCCATTCAGTTTTATATAAAACAAACATCATTCATCGATCCCACTCACTGTAATGCACACCTGGTCACTTGAATCGAGTACGATACAGATGTCTATTTTCACTGGATTTCGTGATCGACGTAACAGGGTGCCAGTATATGTAGACATTCAGCATTTCTGAATGTAGCGTGATGGTAGCTGTCAGGTTCCGTTTGTGAGATAGCTTTTATCAAACAGAATGTAGTACCTCGACCAAACACATTACTTATCAGGTTGTTGAGAACCCTTCGACAGCCCACGATCGGTTTCGTTTTTCTTGGGCCCACCAGGTAGGCGCGGTCCCTGTGGACCGTCGAAGAGTTTTCGGCAACCTTATGCGTAGTATGTTCCGCCAAGCAAGTATACTGTCACATCTGGAATATCGCTCCAACTGAAACATGAGGCGACCTTTGTGCAGCACATTCAGCTGAAGAATATCATAAAATAGAGATTCAGTTGGAATTCATTCGAGTCTCCCGTCAAAATCAAATTACTTTGCAAATGAGTCTTAGAAGGAAGTTTCCATGAGAACAAAAATGAAGAGAATTCAGGTTCGTGCTTGAGATTCATAACACCGAAACTCCTTCCGTCGTATAAAAGGAATCAAGTATTGTGCGGAGCAGTAAAATTATGTGGGTTTTGAGAAACGTAAAAGTACGGGTATGGGCGTTTTGAACTGCAGCTGGGGCTAGACGCCTCAACAGAGCGGGGTATTTATTTCAAGTGAAAATATTACGTATTTGCTGTGTGGTATTTAATTGTAGGTTAATGGTCATCTAACATGTAAGGATCACTCTTGAGAAACACGAAATGTGATTTTTATGAGGTGGTCCCCCATTGGAGACGTAGATTTGATGTAATCTGCCACAAAGAAGTAAATCCAGTGTCGTTCCCAGGTAGTTGCGTTGGCCCCTTACAGTGAGTAATCGGATAAATATAATCTCCTTAAAAAACAACTTTTTCGAGCCACACTGTGCCAGAAATTTTGGTTATGTTAGAAATGTTCCATTTCACTCTGCTGTTCCTAAGGGAAATGCAATGAAACCAGTTTGGATCACGGCATGAAAATAGTGTGTCACTCGATTGAGGGCATTTGGATGAAACCTGTCTGAGGATCTGCCTAATGAACACATGAATATGTGTGTACTTATCTTGTCAGGATTTTGGTGGAACTTATCTGATCCACCATAATGAAACCTTGGAGAAAAATGTAGTCCATCAGTCTTGCCTGTCTAGACGTGACTCAATCGATTTACAGTATATCCTTTATGTTTACTATCAAACCGATGGTACTGTGATTGTATGCGCTGGGATCGCAGTGGCTTAGTTTTACGGGAGTGCTTCAAGTGGATACCGGAGACGGATATGCGTGTACATCCGTCATACAGGGACGAATTCGAACGAATTTGAACTTCTAAGAAATGTGAGAGATGGTTAGCGTTGAAAAACGTTTATGTAGATAGGGCCAGTTACATGCTTTTGATATGTAGTTGTCGATAGCCATGGAACGTGTGAGGTCTAAAAGCTGTTTGTGATTATGGAAGCACGGAACAACCGTTGATAACTTAGGGTTGTTGACAAAGAGTTGTAACCAGTCCCGTCCTTCTTGCTGGTGGAAAGATGTGCACCATACGGTTAGGCAGTGTTTATCTGGAAGCAGTCATAATTGTGGGACAGGCTTCCACCTATGTCAACAGATAAATCCTTTGGAAATAGAAAAAAACGATCATTGTAAAGAAGTACTCGGCGAACCTAATATTAGTGTAATGCCCTGTGTCCTGGAGCAGCACCCAACCCACTTGAGGATAGCACTGTAGCCGTGATATATTTTAACTAGTACTCCCACCTCCATTACAACCACCTATCCAACGCGATTGATTTCGCTCTGTCTTTTCATGTTTCAAAAGCTGGCTTTATTCACCCGATTTCCGCTATTTGCCTTTTTATTGTTTCCGAAATCTTGTTTGTTAGCTCATCGGAGAGGCTGCTGTTGCGGCAAAAAATGTGCACCTGGAAATGGCAGGATCCCAAACCACTTTCAGACGATCAGGGGTCACATGTCTTTTCCGTACTCCACACCCCCATAGACTGTCCCTCACACTCATTGATAGGTACTTCGGCCCTACATGTCCTTTCTTGGATCGTTCAAAATCCGTCGCAGAATCCCAAGATCACAACCCGTCTTACCAGCCAGATACTCAGAAAGTGAGTGAGTTTTTCTCGCGGCATGCTCATTATCTCAATCACTTTTATTTCACAAACGGAGCACTTATTTCGGATGTTTCGACTGTTCTCACGTGCTTGTCTTGCCACATATCCACCCTTCGCGATTTGCCTTCCATTTCGTTCAATTTCCGAATATTACATGGTATCGGTAAGCTATAGTATGAAGTGTCTATGTATGGCCAGTGGTCTTCAAATGGGTCGTTTCTTCCATATTCTTGGTTGAAGGACTAACAACTTAACCGAGAGCCTTGAAGTGGTGAGTACTATTTCGCTATTGTAGATTGGACAGATAATAGCATAAGCTGTCTATCACCACGGCAACTCCTCACCAGACGCTGCAACTCTGGCGAATGAATATCGGATGCCTTTCATTCTATAACTCGTGTCCTGCCAAATTTGTGGAGATCGTAAACATAAGCCCTGTTGTAAGGACACATTCAATATCATCAGATTTACCTCAGCGCAAGCGGTATATATTCTTCTAGGTGGCGAGTGAAATATGCTCTCGATCATCCTGATTCATTCTAGCGAACAAGATGTCTGTGTCCGAAATTCCCCTTTTGTGTGCTCTAATAGGATACGGATTTAACATATTCCGGGAAACATTTCAATCCCATGCTCTTTCCTGTATTTTTCATAGCCCCTCAATTCAATGAGTGACGCTACCTTTGAACCAGCTATTCACAACGACTACTGGTAAGTTGATCACCTTTATGATCGTTTATGCTGCCTCCTTCAAATCATCCTTTCAATTTGTAGGATTAATTCGCTGTCCTTCAGAACCACGATGACAATCGCCAGAATATATACCATCGTTTACCTACTTCCAAGGGTATTTGAGACTTTGCATCGTCATTATCACCACCTGTAAAAACCGCGTACTTGCGGAACAATGGTTACAGCTGTCACAGTTTCGTTCACCGACGATCTAGGGATGTGGGGTAGATAGTTACAAATCGGAGGTGGTAGTCGATATAATTAAGACTAAATACGGGGGTGTCAGTAAACTTTTCATTAGGTAGATCAGAATGGGAAGCTATGCATTGAATGCAAAAGATTGAATGCATGCACCAAATTAAGGGCGCGACTGGGTCATGTGGGACAATGTCTCCGTCCATTAATGTGTCCCGTCTCGGATGCCCCACTTCGAGAGACGGCAATGACTAGCGCAGCTGGGTCTGTTGGTAGTGGCTTTCATACTTTGCTGCCAAGGCATTAGTTGACCTCCCCTGGCTCATCACCACCATTCACGTGGTTGTGATGAAAGGGTTCTTCGAGAAAGTCGGTTGACTGGCATACGAAGCACGCAACCAAGCAGCGCAACCTATGGAGTGTGATCAGTTCATCCATCGTGGACCAGTTATTTCTACCGAAAATCGTTTGACATGCGTCACTACCACTATCTTTCGATGAGGTATAAAAGTAAAAATTAATAGTAATAATAATAATAATAGGAAATTCAGTAGGGTTCCTCATGAATAATATATAATCAATCCTTCAGCTGTAACACCCCTTCGGCGACCAGCTGCCATGCCACCCGAAGGAAGCACGAGGGACGGGATACTGCTAGGTTGCCCAAGCCTAGACAGGAGGAGTCGACAGAGATCGGGTTCGAACCACGGAAATTCCGGTCAGTAAATTCGCGTTCTAACAACTGAACCACCTCGCCCCTCATAAAAACCAAACCGGTACGCAGATGAGTGCCTCACCGAGTGGTAGTCACTACGGGTTCAGACGTAACTGCTCCACGGAGGATCATTTCGAGTGTCATCATCACCGGTTATAAACCGCGCAGATGTACGTTGGTTACAGCTGCTACAGTTTAATTCGCCGTTGATCTGGGCGGATTGGAGTGGGGACCGACGCGCTGAACGCAGTAGCTGAGATAATTGACGCATGAAAACCCAGGATTGACTGGGCTTTTCATCAGATCAGAAATCAGAATTGGAAGCTATGCATTGAACGCAACAGCTTGAATGCATGCACGTCAATTAAAAACATCAACATTAGAAACGCTGCCTGTTTGTAGCGTCGGCATATGAGGTTCGGCTTTACTCCTTCCCAGTCTTGCAGGCGCATTCTATGTTTCATAGGTGCGAAGCATATACCAAGTCGTGAGGCTGAATTATTTAGATTATTTACTATTTTCTGCATTACAGTTACATCAGATCTGAGAAGAGCTGTGTCCCCTGCGTGCTCGATATCTATGAGTGAATACCCGGGTGGCCTTTCTACTGCACAGGTTTTAGGGGTGGAAATGAGTCTCCCGTGTTCATATCCATGACAAAGTTGTGAAGGAAAAGTGATTGGAGAGTGTATTGCCTGACATCAGTAGAGGTAGTGGGCTCAGGCGAGAGCTTCCGGTAGACCTTCCCACATCCACTGGAGTCGACTTATGGTAATTTAGGGGAGCAAGGAATTTGCCCCATAAACCTTGCCGGTTTTCCCGACGCTCATCCGAGTCAAAAGGAGCTTTCTGGTCAAGGACGATCGTTGTTGATTACTGGAAGCGGGTTGCTGTTCACAGAATCTGACAGAGATACTGTTACAGGATCAAACATAGCTTGGTTTTCACCTTGCGTCTCCGGTCTTCCGCGTCGGATACGTCTAGTGAATTGGAAGTAATTTTACTTAATAACCATAGAGCTCTTGATGGGGTATGACGTGCTTATTTTGCTCTTCATGCTGCCTATTTGTGGCATGCGCCCCAGATGTTTACCTGCTTGATTGAGTCACTGCTCAACTTGTGTCTTTCTCGATCGTTTCTAACACACGAACAACACAGTTTTCTCGGGAATCATGCATTTGCTGACGATGCTGGTTTTCACCACGTTACGTCCTATCTATCCCACGGTGGAAGCCACCATAACCATCCTTTTATTTGGTTGGCTGTGTTTTTAATTTCCAGGATATGTCTGCTTATTGGAACTACTTTTTTCTACACAAATTGTTTATTTCACGACGAACAAATACACTTGCTATTGAGAAGAATGTTGGTGGCTCAGGTAGCGTAGATGGTGTTTGTGCACAACCACCGACCCATCGTTACGCTTAATTATGCACCCTAACAACGCACTAACGATTTCACCTCGACTAGTAATGAAACGCCATCAATCAATTTGCCCAGCTCAGCGAACAAACCAATGACCAGACAATCCATTGTACACTATTATCAACAAATGAACGGGACTCAGATGTTCCGCCGATGTAACAACAACTGGACAGTAATCTGTTTCGGGCCTGGTCATGCATTGTGACTGTCATACGAAACCACATGCTTTAGAGGGTTCATCATCGACAGGATGACATCAGTGTTCAACACTGATGCTTCGCTACCCTACAACTATGATTTATTCCAAAGGCCTATTTTGAGGAAGAGAACAGAAGTGGTGGGGATCAGACTTATTGCTAGCCTACCACAATCATTTCGAGGTGCCTGCACCTCCACACACTCATTCGGGCAATTATGATAAAAAGTAACAACAAGAACGCCATTGACGTCGACTAGCAGGCATATCTTGTGGCGTGTCTAACCAGGCGCAGTGGGGATCACGCGGTTCCCATCCTGGAAGGCGAGTCGCACCAACAGCACCCAAACGTTCCATAATCTCTTTCGCACCCCTCTACCAGGTAAATGGTTGGCCGATCCGAATTGGCCACGGAAAACAACACTCTCTTCGGCAAACAGTGGTTTGGCATACGCAACACATGGCCTAACCAGCGCAGCTTCTGGTTCTGGACACACTTTTAAATGGAAGTTCCTGTTGCACAACCGAAAACTTACCTCCTAATTGCTTCATTACGGATTCGCCGACACCAACCCACACGAGTTATGTTTCTGAGGCAACGGCTGTCGAAGATTTGAAGACGTCTCAGTTCCGCTGCTAAAACAGGCCAAGTCTCATAGGCATACAACATACTGTAGCCTGATACACATGTCCCTTGATACTTAAGAAAATGCCGCTTTACCCTCATAGGTGTCTTAAATTAGCAAATGCGACCCGAGCCTTGCATATTCGTGCATTGACCTCATCTGTTGCACGACAATCAGAACTAATACAACTTCCAAGATACGTAAAATGCTCCACAAGTCCCTGGATTGTAAGTGGCGTGTTCAGTGACTGCATGTTCAAGAGCATGACCTTACAAGTTGGTGGTGCGAAGTGCATGCCAAAGGACTAGATGACGTTGGTCAATTCATCCAAAAACACCTGCGCCTTCTCTTCGGAGGTTAGACGATTAAGCTTGCGTATTTAATAGTGTTGTTCAACGATTCAACAGCTGAAATCCAGGAAAGGCAATGCTCAAGATGGCTGACATTTGCGTTCGTCGCAACACGTAGAAGACATACGTTACATATTTTATTGCAGATAACCGTTACCAGCCGGCAGGGCTTATTTAGGATATTATATATATATATATATATACGCTCAGTTCGCATTGTTGTTTGACAGCACAAGTGACTACAGTTACTTTCGCACTGCGTTAGTTTGTTGGGCTGTTTTGACACAACCCCCCGGACCATCAAGCCGTACGATGAGAATGCAGAGGTTAACATGGATTGTCCCGCGTATAGGTCTAAAACGTTTAGTTTGTCTCTCCTGATAGGCCCTATAGGGTGCATGACCCGATATCAACTGAAATGTAGGTATGGGTGTGGGTCCGTTTTCACTGTCAGTGTTTGATAGGTTTATGTTCACTTCCCCGGCAATAGCGTACTATATGCATCTCCACTCCACTTGGAGCCATCGAGATGTTTTTTCTCTCAACTTCACAAATCTTTAGGCTGATGTGAGGACGTATAAATGCTATGACTTATTTGTGAAGTCTCGTGAATATACCCGGGCCTTTTTCAACTTTCGAGTTTTTTCTAGCTTCATAAATTAGGACAATCAAGATTCATTTACTAGTTATTTCGGTTACTTGCTTCTTTCGACTCACGCCGTCATCCGTTGTCGCTCTCTATCTAGCCCACAGTTACATCTTCCCAGTGAATATAATCCATTGGCCGTGATCGAGATGTATGAACAGTTGTGTCGGTTTTTGGCGACAGAAACTCCCCTACCCCTTTCACTACAGTTACCAAAAAAAGTAGGTATCTTTGCCGCTGTTTACTGCATTTTATATTTCTGCGTCCCTAGTTGCCGTCGAGTGCATATTGAACGTGTTTTTCCTCTCATTTCCGAACTCTCTTTAATGAATGTAGCCAGCAAAACACAAACGGTCACTATCCCTCAGGTCTCTGCTCAACTTCGATGTGGAAGCCATTGGATGCCTGACCGTTGAGTTGTTTACTCATTTGACGGTAAATTACAGTGAAGCTCAACGATGGCGGCATGCCCAACGCCTTCAAATGGCGCGGTCAAATGCGCGACGCTATTGGGACAGAATTCCAAGGTATTCTGTTGACACATGTCAGATATTTCCTCGTATGTGGACCGTTGCGTGCTTTTTTCATAGCAACTGTCGTTTGTGACAGGATGAGTCAGTTTCGCGACTGCCATGTACCTTGTCCTCAGCAGAAATGTACCCACAAATACTGAATCTAGATTTCTGAAAGGTACCATCAGAAGGTTCAGTCGACTGAACTCACAGGCGATGTGCTTCTATTCAGGGAGCAACGGTATGTGGGACAGTTCAATTCTAAATGCCTTGCTTTAAACGCCTTAATTGAACACTATAGGAAGACTTTCCGAGTGCGGTGAACAATTCAGCAAAGATCCACGAGATCTTTGAATTTAGTAGTAAGGGACGATTGTTCGAAATCCGCAATCAGTCCACTACTCCTTTCGCCCTGTTTGGGGCTCATCAGGTGTGCGTAGTACCCGGAGGCAGAGGCAGTCAATCCCTCAGTGGAACAGCAATTTGGTCGAGTTTCTACTCTAAACCTCATATGCATAGTGAAATTGAACTCCAGGGATCCTCTCCTGGTCAATAGCACATTGGTATTTTTTCACCTAATGTGCAGTACACAAGTTGCCCCGAGGTTCCCTTACCAGGGTCAGTGTCACTGCTGGTATTGCTGCCCAGGATGGTAACAAGATCTTATAATTTCAAGAATTCTTTCTAGAGTTGGAATTTGGATAGTTCCATGACTGAGTTCATAACACACGACCATCGTTTTACCCTCGGAGTTGAGCAGGATCACATAATGCATTCGGTTGGTTTGTTTCCAAATGACAGACAAATAGACTGCATATTCGGTTTATGTATGTGCATCCAAGTCTGCTTCTTCCTAGCTGCCTACATAATGCACTTCGGATGATCCTGGATCCATTCGATGAACTTCGGAGCCCAAGTAACTTTCAGAAACGCTTCCTACCAACCACTCATCAGCTGCTGCAGGTCGTATTTGAGTTTCCGCCATATATGTGCGATGTTTGCACTGTGCAACAGTGGGTAAGTCTAACGCGCTCCTATGATTGTTTTCTTTGGGACACAGTTGATATGGCGCCGTTAAAAATTTTTGAGACTGACGACTCGTGATCGCGAATCTGGCATCATAAGCATGCAGCAGAAGTATATTCGAACTGGATTAGAGTGTAAGCATATTCAAATCTGTTTCGAATATTTTAGGATTTAATGCAAGCTACCTAAAGCTGCCATCTTGACGTGGTGGTCGAAGTTGAGTGCTGCAATGATCCAGCAGGCTGCACTACCTGGAACTTCGTTCCACTAGGTGGAATCATACCAGGAAAGCCACAGGAGAGCAGTCAGATCAAGAGCAGCGAGACCTCGTACTGCGAGTAATCGTGCTACGAGGCGGTCTGGGGGTAAAGTCGTACTGTCCTCTGCGATAGGAGTGTGAAGGGAGTAAGGTGTTTCCCCCAGGCGACCAGCATGAAAGTTGCGATGCTGCCTTCCCCCGAGTAGGGACGGGTTAGAATAGGTCGGCCCTAAAAACCGCACACTCCGATCGCCCAACGGTTGACCGTGACCGCCGGCGCATTATTCAATATGGTCGAAATACTTTTGAAACCAAAGAGTCCGGTGCTGCTCAAAAGGCACTTGCTGTGCGCAGCCCCATCGGGAGTGAGACAGTAACGCCTTATTCTCTGCGTTCTTGGGCTAAGCCAACCCTATTCAGCCGAACAGATTAGATTGCTGAGTCATCGGCTCCGGGAAGGGTCCCCAAAGAAAACGCTACTGTCCATTGCCTCGCGGGTCAGACTTCCGAGTCAGAGGCCAACTGAGGTGTATCAACAGGGATTCTACGTCTTCTTCGAAGAGGGTGGAGTGCACACCGTCCGGTTTGAGTGCCTTCTCACGTTTTAGCACGCATATTTCGTGCTTTATTTCTTCTTCCGCCGGGCGATTAAGGTTTGCATTCCATTTGCCCGTATGCACTATCTCCATATGCCGTGTTGCAGGAGGCCAGCTAAACTGATCCTCGAAGTGTTCGGCCCATCTTTCCAGTCGACGTTTTTGCGAGTGAATCCATGAGCCGTCTTTTTTCGCTTATCGTTTCATTGACCCTTGCTTTCCTAGGGACAGTCGATCGTATTAGTTGATACAGGGCACGGCTGTTCCTGGTAGCGAAATTCTTCTCCATCTCCCGAGCTTTCGATGTCCATCAGAGCTCTCGGTTTTTCCTTAGGCTCTTCAGTATTTGGCGTTTAATGGATTTGCGTGCACCGCCGTACGCGTTTCCCGCTAGTATGGATCGCCCGGTATGAGTCAGTGCAAGCGATCTTGACGAAATCCAGTAATCATTCGATCGTAACGCAGAATTCGGACAGACAGCACTGAACGCCCCTAGCATAGCTCATCTCATATTTTGCTATGCTTTGTCCACGTGCCTGCTACCAGTGCACTTTTGGTTTGCTGTAGAGAGTTGTTGAGCTAGCTGAATTCGATAACGTTGAGCTATGGTAGTTCTCCGAGGATGATGGTTTGGCATGCTTCTTGCTGACTTGCGAGGACCTGAAGGTAAACGAACCGTCAGGCGTGCACGCCCAGATCAACGGCGAATTAAACTGTAGCAGCTGTAACCAACGTACATCTGCGCGGTTTATAACCGGTGATGATGACACTCGAAATGATCCTCCGTGGAGCAGTTACGTCTGAACCCGTAGTGACTACCACTCGGTGAGGCACTCATCTGCGTACCGGTTTGGTTTTTATGAGGGGCGAGGTGGTTCAGTTGTTAGAACGCGAATTTACTGACCGGAATTTCCGTGGTTCGAACCCGATCTCTGTCGACTCCTCCTGTCTAGGCTTGGGCAACCTAGCAGTATCCCGTCCCTCGTGCTTCCTTCGGGTGGCATGGCAGCTGGTCGCCGAAGGGGTGTTACAGCTGAAGGATTGTTTATATATTATTCATGAGGAACCCTACTGAATTTCCTATTATTATTATTATTACTATTAATTTTTACTTTTATACCTCATCGAAAGATAGTGGTAGTGACGCATGTCAAACGGTTTTCGGTTGAAATAACTGGTCCACGATGGATGAACTGATCACACTCCATAGGTTGCGCTGCTTGGTTGCGTGCTTCGTATGCCAGTCAACCGACTTTCTCGAAGAACCCTTTCATCACAACCACGTGAATGGTGGTGATGAGCCAGGGGAGGTCAACTAATGCCTTGGCAGCAAAGTATGAAAGCCACTACCAACAGACCCAGCTGCGCTAGTCATTGCCGTCTCTCGAAGTGGGGCATCCGAGACGGGACACATTAATGGACGGAGACATTGTCCCACATGACCCAGTCGCGCCCTTAATTTGGTGCATGCATTCAATCTTTTGCATTCAATGCATAGCTTTCCATTCTGATCTACCTAATGAAAAGTTTACTGACACCCCCGTATTTAGTCTTAATTATATCGACTACCACCTCCGATTTGTAACTATCTACCCCACATCCCTAGATCGTCGGTGAACGAAACTGTGACAGCTGTAACCATTGTTCCGCAAGTACGCGGTTTTTACAGGTGGTGATAATGACGATGCAAAGTTTCATGCTGTACTGTATGCTGGAATATCCATTGTTTGCTGGAAGGTCTTTTCATCGTTTCCCTTGACTCAGTACTGATTCTCGAACGTTTAGGTTGCATTCATCGGTTCCGCCCATATTTAAGCTGGCATCGGCTGGCGTTAGGCGGCTAACAGCCATTAAGCTGCAGCGCTCCCAGAATGTGATGATGACTTATTTCGGTTGATCATTATGTTACGGAGTTGAAGTTTGGGTATCGACCTTTCTTGACTATCCACTACTCCTCTTGTGCTGTCTGTTGTCTGTTGCTTGCGTAAACTCTGTTGGGATTGGCTTATTCTTTGCGTTTTTGTTATAGATGTGTTTCTACTGTTCTACAAGTAAAGGACGAAACCGAGTGTCTTGGTTGACAACCAGCCGTAATCTGACGAGGTGGTTTTGTTAATCTCGGTACCAAACCATCTACAAACTGCCTATGGAGCCACACGTTTCAAGCCTGGCCGGATTTTGTGGAAGCGTCTTTAGCCGTTCTGTAATTATCTGGGATTGATCTGTGACATTCTCAATTAGGTGTGGGGTGAACATGTTGAGAACTCACCTAGATACTGTTCAGGTATCAACATATGGGGTTTACGTCGAAAGGTCTGAGGTTCGTTTGTTTCTCTCCATACTTGGACGAATCTTGAATGATACAGGGTGTATCGCGATAACGAACCTATCTGATTTTGCAAAGTTATTCATCACGATTTAGTTTCTTCCGAACACTGGTGGGGTATCCATTCAACCTGAAGAATAAACTAGAGAGAAGCGATACTTTTCAGTAACTCAGAACACAAAACAGAAGCTTCACGCATGAAGCTTCCTTTAGCTACACGTAACCACCTGAAGAAGAATCTTCAATGAGTGACAATAATACTTTCTTTTTGCTTTATAATTGCAGTTGTCTTTTTGTTTTCATGTCGCGCTGGACGACAGCTCTGTCCCTTAGGATGCCATCTTCGAACCATTATTTTCCGTCGTCCCTGGTTCTATTTTGAGGTTCATCGCGGACGGTTTAACACTTTCCATTTGTTCTTCTAGCTCACCGACCTTGCATCTAACTGTGGATCAGCCTTACCCCGCAGATTCAGTCGGTTATGGGGACCCATATGTGCCGCCTTCTTCCTCTCATCTGATCAACACGATCCTCCTTCTACCTACTCCTATCATGTGCCACCAGAGGTTCTGGACTTACTCAACCCTCACCTACAGCAAGCTGTTCAAGCCTGTCCTTGGTGGTTGTATGGTGTGTTGCAGTCTGACCGGCTGTTACGACTCTACACAGCAGTTGGCGGACTAAAGGTATTACTAACGTGCATCAGATTTTATTGAAATCGTGTTACTATCGCATATTAAGCTGAAGATTCTGGTATCATTAACTGTCTGTCGACAGCCAGGTGGATGGTGCACACCAGCGAGTCTCACATGGTCCGTAACTGGTGATACATTAAAATATCTAAGGTTTATTTTTCAACTTTATTGCTGAAGAAATAAGTATGTAGATTAACAAGACTGGGATCGATGGCCGATTTCAACAGGTCCATGGTGGACTGAATCGCTTACGTCCAGACGCAAACGGCGGATCTTTCTCCTCAGACTGAATTAGGTTTTCTGGACCGGAGATTTGCTGATTTTGTTCTGTCTACAGTTTGGGTTTCTTCCTCACATTGCTAATGTAAAGACAACCATGACATCACTTTCTAGCGAACGGGAACTTTGAATGCAACCGCCTCCAAACTCTTCGTGTATGCACAATAAGTCTCGTGACATTTTCTTGTTTTCTGATATTATTGGCTGAATTTTGTATGCGTACACTTGAGCCATGGCAGTGGGCTGCGAAAAATAAACCTTACTACGACCAAGAGTGGCTGAACTTGGTCACGGATTTCATCGGCCGGTACCGCACATATGATGATAGCCCATACTTCACACTTGAGAATAGAACGCTGAATTAACTTTTCTCTTGAACTTTGAGTCACAAACAACTGTATCATTTCGAATTCGGTCATCAGCCGTCCTAACTCGAATTCTCCAGAAAACATTAGCCTCTATGTATTTCTCTAGAAATCGTTTGCATGCGGCTATGCTAACACTGCAAATTTTGTGCAGCAGTATGGTAGTAAACATATTTAGCAGACTTCACAGGATGATCTTGTTCATCTGCCCAAATCCGAATGCAACTTGTGGTTGTAAACTGCAGCAAATATATGCAGACCGATGCTCCTCAACAAAGTAGCTGAAATAGTCAGTCTTTACTGATACTAACCGTTTCGGTTCTGAAGTGTCCATCAACTCGGTCCAGCACAGGTTTCGCCATTGCGTACGTCCTAGCATCAGTTCGATTGGCCTATAAGTGATATTACCATTCGGACAGAGAAAGTCAGGACAGCTTTTGCCAGTATATGTGGCGTAGACATGACATCAGCTTGTCTGTCAGAGACTGGGTATATACTGTCGTAGGGTGTTCCATGTTGTTATGTGGGCCAGCCACCTGGCCACTGTGAGCTGCGGACGTTCAGTCTTTGGCTGCCGATGTCTTCAGAACATTGCCGGAATCTTGTGGGAACATCGGATCTGTACTGCTAGAGTACATCGAATGACTTTCGATGGAAATAACTCACTATGGGCAAGTTGACGACACTGCATCGGTTGCTCTGGCTTGGACACTCGTCTAATATACCAGTGGATCGACTTTCTCGAAGAGCTTTCTTTGCAAAACCATGAGGAGGTTGGAAACGACCTAGTCGATATCCAGCAATGATCTGACAGCGAAGCAAAGAAATAATTACCAGGAAACTCAGCTGCGTTAGTCATTGCCATCTCCCTGGATGGGGACCCCGAGGCGAGACACATCAATGGTTGAAGACATTGGCTGACATGGTGCAGTCACATACTCAATGGCGCGCATGTATCCAAGTTATTACTATCAATACACAGGCTCCCCGGATTCGACCGTCGACGATATCAGCTATTGTGTTCTGTTTTTCAGGTCAGCGGTAGCTGTTATCACTGCAGAAAACACACGCGGTTTATAGCTGCTACTGCTGGTGATGATGGCAATAAAGAAAGGTATCTACCCAGGCATGTGATCACATTTGGCCGCAATAGTCTTAGTAGATCGAGCTCTTTTCTGCCTTTCCTTATGCTAACTTACAATAAAACATTCAATCTTTATGTGAGATCGACGGTGAAACTACTAAGACTTATCTGCTTAGGTATTTTAAAATATCTCAATAAATGGAGTAACTGGTGCCTTATGATTCGACACGGAATACCCACCGCCCAATTTGGTGCGCGTGCTCTAGTTGAGGTTTCAATACTGATGCATTTTTCAAACCGTCTGGTGTTTTTCCTGCGTTTTCGGAAGCAAAGTCCTCACCACTCGTGCTTCCGTTTATCAAGTTCTTTGTGACCTTGAAAAGTTCATTTTCGTATTTTCTCCGTCATATCCCATTCTTTTCAGGCCGTCGACAAATATTTGCTACCCCTCATTACGGATTTGTACAAGCCCAAGATTATGAAAGATTTGGCTCGGCGATATACATCACAACATCCGGTTTCCGTACTCTGCTCGCGGCGCGTACTTCAGTGCTTGCTTACTCACCTGACCCCGACTTCTTTCCTGTCTCACCTGCCCGCATGTTTGGTGGTGGGGATGTTGTGGGCCACCAGTATCGTAAATAATGCCAGTCCGGTTTTGGAGGAACAGCTCAACGTTTGCTTTGAACAGCAAAGTTCAGATCCTAACAGTGTATCCCTCAAATACAATAGTGACTTTCATTCCACAGAACGAATGATTAGAGACTCCTCCCCATCACTGTCTTCACTGGACTATCCACCGCACACCTTTCGCCCATCCAATTTGCCTTGTGACGTAGACGAAATCGGGTTAGATTTACGTAGTTTGGAAGCCGACTGTGAGTTGTTCGAATTGTTTCAAAGTCCCACCGGAACTGAACACTGCCCACCACCCTCACTGAATGGTCCACACAGCTCCAGGAATATCCGGACAGTCTCCGCAGCAGATGTGCAGCCGAGCACTGAATGTCGCAAGTAATTATTGTATAATTTTTCTTGAGTTGCCAATGTCATCCTACTATACGTATTGCATTTTTTTATTGCTTATTCTAGCAATCTGTATATTTCGTATATATATTTCGTTGGTTGGGCGGGGCATCCTATTTCGCCTCTAAAACTAATGGGACCTTCTCTCTTGCGAAGACCCCGTGCGAAGATCAGCCCATCGTCTGGAACTCAGTGAGCTAAACTACCTTTGCCTACTTTAAACCAGCTAAATTTCAAAGCCTATTGCTTCATGCTTACCATATTTGTCATGAAGAGTAGTGACTAGTTATCTCAGAAAATTCGATCACCCACTATTGGTCATGTTGCTCCGTCTTGGTTTCATGTCCGACAAGTGACCTGATGATTTGTCAAGTGGACTTCGACCACAGGTTGGTCCCGAAGTAAGGGTGAGTTTCTACAGCGTCCTGAAATTCAACGGAAACTTTAAGGGACCAGTCAAAATGATTGCTTTCGAGGTATCCACGAGAGCTGTCCCATTCGAGAGAGGTCTACTGTAGTTTGTCTTTCATACTCAGTCAAGTCCATTGTTTCATCCACACAATCGACATTCTCTTCTATTTTTCAACAAACCCATATGTTGGAGCAAAACATGACTGAAACAATCCATTTTGTTGAGTCAAGGTCATATTTTCATACGGTAATCCAAGTTTTATGTGGTTGCTTTTATATTGTTCAAACTGGAGCGATTAGCCTGGGTTATGCACGCTTGTGTCCGCTTGAAACCTAATGGAAGCAACTCTAGACGTGGTTGTCATCACACTCCTTTGGATTTCAGGACCACCAGTTCGCTCTCCTTGGAATACGATTGCGAACTGAATCAGCTTTTTTAGCTCTCGCAATCTTCGACGTGCACCGCTCCTATCGCATCCAGCCAACCCCGATTACGCCTATCAATCGGCCGTCATTCGGACGTGCATGTTTGACATCCTCGCTCACTTGCCTTCAGATGTCCGGTCAACCCCAGCAAGCCCAGTCATTGCCACCTTCCCGACTTTGTTGTGACTGAGTAGTATGCCGATATCGTAGGTCCACCATGAGAAGCAACCCCTAAGGAACTAGCTCACGGACTCACCGCGTTCCCAACCGCAACCCCATTTGAAATTGACGTCTCATTAGCTAATTCGAGTTTATTCCTCAGCATGATGGACATAGCGTGACCTCATGTATCCCAACTACTTAGTACGGGGATGCAACACACACCGGTGGAGCTGACGAACAGTTGGAGACATCCTTGTCAGCAGTACGTTTCATTGCAAAGCATCACGTAGGTTCGAAGTCCCCTGGTTAGTTGCGTGCCTGCTACTCCAACTGAACTCCTCATGCTTAGGGCATCGGATGGTTTTTGTTAACTGGTGTGATCACTTAAAGTTAAATTGTAGTCATCCGGTCTTTCAGAATGGCCGCCCCATGTTTCAGTTGCTATGATATTCGAGATATCGCGATACATCTATAGACGTAATACACGACTCAACCCACGACCGGTTTCGCGCCTACCTGATGAGCCCCAAAAAGGGCGAAACCGGTCGTCGGCTGTCGAAGAGTTTTCAACAACCTTATGAGTATTGTATTGCGTCTATACCGTAGGCTTCTTTTTGTTCTCAAATGTTTTCTCTCGAAAGATAAATCAAGTAGACTCCTTTGGATTTTCATCATCCTGTTCGTTTTTTCATAGCTGATTCACACGGAAAGACGGCCTTCTTTGCTTTCGGGTGCCAAGGGATTTGATATCAATTTCATCCGGCCAACAATGAGTGTGCGTTTAAAAGCTCTCTACCCTCTTCATCGCAAGCAGTGTGGTACTCGTCTTCCTGAACATTGTTTATCTTCAACTTGAGTGACGTAATTCGTATGCCAGAGATTTATTTGAACAGCAGCATAGGTCTTGTGTGTTGGATCTTTCTTGATAAATGGAAACTAACTTCATCAGTTTCTGGTTTATTCGCTTGTGTTTGTTCTTGTTCACCTGTACAGTCTACGGCAGTGTTGTCAATCAGTTATCCGCCAAACAAACAGCAGTTTGTGTATTTTCATTGAAATATAAACTGCAACAATTGATCAGGCACCAACCCACTAATTTGAACATAAGTTTAATAAGGACTTCGAAAGCCGTAGTGTGAACAGTTTAAGTTCCCTGATGAACGTCCCTGCGCGCTTTTCTAACGTCATAATCTTTAAAAGGTTATATGATAGGAAATCCCTAGGCCTCTGTCGACGCTTCCCCTTATTTTCCGAATCCTTTGGTCACCCCCTTCCGTGGTAGTTTCCGCTGGGCAATCTCTTATGCTGTCTCATTACTCGCCGAGGGCAAATGTATATGGAGGTTGGGATCAGATCTCTGACCAACATACCGTGTAGTTCATGGCGCGTATTCTTGTTCGTCTGTAAGTCTATCTCTTCATATACATTGCACTTCACCCCAATGACACAGAACATCAGTTCGTAAAGATTGGCAGTCTCTGACGGATGTTGATCCTCCAGTCACAATAGGAATAACAGAGAACGATGTCGGAAGTCTACTCCCGTCCACATTCGACAATGTTCACACCTCGTCCGCAGGCGCCGATCTGGTTACTTCTGTGAAATCACGCAACAGTTTCGTTCCACCAGTTGCTGTTGCAACTGGCAGTGTCATTTGGCTGGCCAGACGCATCGGACCGATATTGACTGCCACACATGTTGTCCCCCACCTGCTTACGGCTATTGCTATCGCTTACTCGGTGAGCGTTTAGAATTTCTCGTTCTTTTCATTAACACTATGCTGGTTACACCATTCTTTATGTATAGCACCATTCCGAGAAGATCGACAATCTGTGGGGTTTTTTTGTTTGTACGCAATATAACTTTGTGACGGAACTATCAGAATTGTTCGAATGCATACCCTCACTTGGAAGTCATCATGCTTCTGGTTCCGAAGACCCACCTATCCTGTTGAACGGTGAATTTTTCCTTCTATCCGGAATAGACCGTCCCAGACGGCTGGGGTCAGTCAGTAAGAGTGCTCATCTTCCAAAAGAGTACTTGCAATTCGTGTATTGGCCACAGAACTAACAGTTTGACTCCCGTTGTAAAAAGTCTTCTGGCTTCACTGATTTCTCGTCGTCTTAATGCGACATATGCAGCCCTAATCTGTGAACGTCAAGTGGGAATTTTCACGGGTCAGAGGCTGTACTAACCACATGTTCACACTCAGATGTTATAACAACGTCATATATGCAAACGAATTACAATCTTGATGTTCGTTGGCTTCAATGATTCGTTCGATTCTACAGATCCGTCAGTGCTTCGAACCACGCTTGCTCAGCAGGGTATGCCCCAGAGTTTCGTGTACATATTCTAGGCATACATACCTACATATTCTAGTACATATTCTGGACGCAAAATTGTAAAAAGGTTTGACAAAGGGAGGAAGTGACGTCACTTTGTGATTGTTCGAAGATAGGGCATTTGCATCCAGGTCTCAGTTCCGGTCAGCAGATTCGAAGACTAAACCACTGGGGGACAATTTCCAGGGTGGTCCACGGTGACAACGATCCTCTAAAGCCAACCGAAAGTAGTCCGGTTGATTTCGAGAAGTGCTTTCTCCAGTGTCTGACCTTCCACTAGGTTAGCTTCTTCAAAGCCCTCATTCGAAGATATGGCCGATCCAGCCACCTCCCTAAAACAGAACAAAATATACCCATTACATTTTTGCTTACGGAGCTGGACTTTGTGTTTTCCTGTTAAGTGAGTGGGCTCGAACTCCCGGGTAGAATTCTTGTGAGCCTTCAATTGGATGGTCAAAACGATACGAATTGATATTATCAGCTGTGTGTCTGGCGACGTTTCAGAACACTGGGAAGTCCAACTTCCCTATCTTAGTCTAATTACGTGCTCACAATGCAGCCAATGCGACCAGACGGTCAACTCTACATATATCATTTGCTGATTACGAAATTCCATTTTATCGGGTATTCCGTCTTGCATGCAATGACAAGTGATGTTTAAAAGTGTTGCGTTCGATGCTTTTTTATCAAATGACCACCATATTTATTTGCTTCAACTCCATCCCAGACTTTCACCGTCCTTTTTTCTCGTAGGGTGAGCAGTTAATGGCTACCGTAACCCCTGTGACATCCTCTCCAGCACAGCCAGGTCCCTCTAGCAAAAGTCATCTTCCTATGTCAGTTCAGGTTACGAACCGTCCACTTGTGGGTGACAGCATTGCAGCCGCAAGCCTACGCTGTCTAGAGAACTTGGTTCATGTGTACGGCGTCTGTTTGGTACTGCACGTCTATCTACCCTATGCACAACGCACCGTCAACACCGTTCTCACAACTGTTGGTTCACCTGCATGGAAGGCTACTGAGGACGAACAACCAAGCGCGGCAAATCCGTGCTCGAGTGTACCACCATCAGGATGGAATGTGCGTACTTTGGGCGAGCTGATTGCATCGCTGACGCTGTTGCATCAATTCGTCGCGTACATTCCGGACTCGACATTGTCAGACTATTTAAGAGTACGTCTTCATCCTTCCCTGATCTGGTGCAGTCAATGAATGCTCGTGTGTTGCAGTCCATAGAACTGATCGGTTTCGGTTCCGCACGAGTTTTAATAAAATGTTCTGGTAGCTAATGAACAGGATGTGGCAATCCTCGCAACATTGTGTAGTCTACCTAAATCGTAAGAGTTTGTAATCAAACGATAATCGTAACGTTCTGTGATGCTTTGGCACCATCACCTTAAACGATTACCTTTATTTTCAGTTCTCTGTTCAATACCATTCGTTTGAAGTACGCGATAGATTTCTTTAACTTTTGGAATCTTCACTCGTTGGTCGTGGTGAAAATTCCATACACTAATCATCGATGAGGTACTCCCCCTGAAGAGAGGTCATTCCCTAGGGCAATTCACAGCAACCGTTCTTCACTGGCGTCTCTGGCGAATAACTGGTACGAGCCCAGCATAAAACAGTCGACAAACTCTAGTGAGACAATCCAGCCTGAAAGTCACAGGATGCTTACCGCATTACATGTAATGTGCTGTAGACAGAATCACATGAACCCTAACCAAGGAGATGCAAAAATCCCATAGCACTCCGTCTGATACATGTGCATGTCTGTTACATGTCCCAATCACCTCAAAATGACAGGCTTTATTCGCTGCTCTACTGATTCCGATCCGTTACGAAATAGTAGCTTACGCGGAATTTGGTTGCAGACACGTTGCGGCCGGTTAGCCCGTGCTATAATACGAGTTCGCCTTTGATCAGATAGTTGATGACATGATAGAAGTGGATGATCATTCAAATCAAGATAAGTTACTTTCTACTAAGGTGGGGCTAAGGTGTACATTTCCTGGAAATGCAATCCTGGTCTGTTTCGCATCATATTGACAGTTTGACCGTGGAATTACTGAGTTCCAGGATGGGAGCTGATTCTCTTATTGCAACTATTGTCAGGGTGATTTTTGGCCGATCATACCAGTTCTTGTCACTAGTGGGCATTGGTTTTAGATTTCGACCTGGCTCATGCTACCTCATACCTCAAACAGTTTACCTTGAAGCGTAAACGATGCTCTATCTTAAAAATACAGGTATTTGCTATCAGTTTCATGGTTTTTACATCTGGAAGCAAACTCAGTCGAAGATATTTTGCTTTTAAAAATTTGGACTTTGGGACTAACCCGTTTCTCGCTGGGTCTTGTGGTCCTGTCCGTTATCTAATGTTCGATTGCGTTAACTCCGCCCGTCTGACTAAAGTGACTGCCCCTCATATGTGACGATGATTATTAGTCAGTACCTGTTCCCTTTGTCTAGGATTCAACGCTACAAGACATACTGCACAAGTCTATTAGGATATCTGGTCGTCTGGATAGCCCGTTTCCTTGCGGTTCTGTCGGTCGGTTGGCAGTTTTGTATCGAGTTATCGATTGCATTTACGTTGTTGGGATGCGGGTTGGTTTTGAAATGACGAGGACATACATGACCTCTTTATTTCAAGTGTTCTTCGCACTATTTGATCGGGTCGCAGCATTGAACGAACAAGAAAAGACCCGGAAGTCCACCAGAGGTAACTCACTAGGCTGGTATCGAATGATTTGAAAGCTATTATTGCACTTTTCAAAGTGGAGTTTTACTTGGTTATGCGGCATAAAATACCCACGCTTATGTTGCACTATGTGACCATGGTAAGAGAGTATCGCATACGAAGATATCAATTCTATTTGTTGATCCTGTCATGTTCCATCTTAGCTGATGTTCTCGCCTATCATTTATGATCATGTAGTGTTCAGCTCTCATGTGTGATTTCAGTGATTTGCATGATTTGCATGCAGAAGCAACCAACCAGTCACTGTTCGATGGATTGAGTGGTCCAGCTTATGAACAGGTAGATACCAATGGTCGTGTTGGAAGTGTTGGATGAACCCAGGTTGTTGAAATGGTTGTCCATATCTGCCACCATAAATGATAGAGACACCATCTAGCACAAAAGCGTGACACGAAACCAATGGGGACCTCATGCATCTTGCAGCTTTACAGTCCCACGTGGAACCAAATTAACCAAAACTCATTCTCTGTCACGTTAGATGACTGTCTACGACAACTTATTCGGTGACCAAGAAGACTACTTTCATAGTCCTAACGTGTTGCTTACAAAGTGTTATCTGCACTCTTGACCATTGTGAGTTCCCGTAATTAGGTACAGACCGGAACTGTACTTTTTCAAGTTTTTTTTTAATGTCCACACAGTTTATGAACGAATAGTTATAGTACGGGGTGTTCAAAGTCTTCGAATTGGGCCCTAATCATCACGTCTCTTCTGTCCAATCGTCACACTACACGTACTATGTTGGTGCCAGTTTAGGATGGTTCATTTTCTAACCGATGTGCATTTCTGTGCTTGGCTACCCCGGTAAATCGGTGACTTATTTGGCCAGTTCGGCAAACTTTACCACTTTATACCTTTTCAGCATGCTTATGTCGCTTTGAGTAGATGTGCGACCGTCTTGGTTTCTATGAAAATGTGCAGGCTCACTTGAGCGGTCGCTTGTCACGTAAATTTCAGTCAATATCTCTTTCACAGTTTTCTCATCTGTATCCACAGGAATTGTATATTCTGAAAACTGACTGTGGACTGCAGCCATTTCAATCATTCCTGACCATTTTTTGGTCGTTGGTTCTGCTTTTACCATTTTCTTGTGCCAAATGAATGACCCGCTATTTTGCCTTCTGGTTCGCTTACCGTTTGTGATACTAAGTCATTATTCACACCATCCTCACGTGGTTATCGGTCTAGCTGAAATTTATCGTTTTTCTGATTCATTATTACCACTTTGAATCAGCCAAGCAGCTGAAAGTTCGCATAGAAGTGGTTAAATGCGGCAAGCATCCGTTTTCAAGTCAGGTCAAGTGTAATGCACTACCAGTTGATTAGATTCCAGCACCAATTTAGCCAGTATTAGTTTTTGTGATGTTGGTAGATTTTATCGTGTTGACTCAGCGGTTGGTGTTTCCGTCAGTTCTGTTTGTCGATGAAGGCCATTGTTCCCTTTTCAGCCGTCTATTCTTTTTCAGAAACCACTATCGAGCAACCATACAACGAGTCCTCCTGCACCACTGGCGACTTCGAAAATATCGGAGATACTGGGACCGATCAGTTCCCCTCTGCACCATCAAGCGATCATCCACCCAAACTGAATCCAGACGTACTGATGGAGCTCCGTGAGACCTTCACAAATGATCTAGCTCGTCTAGCTTACATTCCGTTTTGTTGTCTTGCGGGTATGTTCTGTTTGTGTTTACACTGATACCCTGTTAACTCTACTCTGCTCACTGTGCTCATCGTTCTAACTGGTCCACCGAATTACCCGTCGCGTCCCTCTCCTTCATCATTCTTATCTAGGCGGTGCTTTCGTTGACACATGTATATACAATACTGGTTGGATCCAGGAGCTAGTTCGTTCACAACCTGTTGGCCAGCAGCACGGCTCTGCTCACCAGCTGTTATCAGCCACACAGTCTCCTCTTCAGGATGGTCCAGTTGTCCCAGGAAACAGAACTTCTCCAATTCAACAGGGGGGTAATGTAATACAAGATCTCAACCTGGTACGTAAAAAGCGTTTCGTTCCAACCTTCTTTTGTTTGGTTATCCTTTACCAGGTATCACGAATGCTTACTGGGCAATAGCGGGAAGTTAGCCGGCGTTTAAACTCTGGATAAAAATTAGTCATTTTGAAAACCAAGTCAACCACAACTAATAGGCCGAACATTCTCTTTCAATACTTTGTTTTGCACTGATCTGAAAATTTATTGAACCTATCCTGCTAGCCTTCGCACATGTGCTTTCAGACAAACTGTATGCGGAACGTTGAGCGTGTGAAATAGTGATAAAATGTAATGTGCAAAACTGATATACAATGCTAACCGTTTTACGAACAAATGAGGCACTTTTTTCCTGGCGGAACGATACTCATAAGACTGCTGAATACTCGACCGCCAGGTTTTGCCCTTCTTAGGGTTCATCAGGTAGGCGCAGTTGAGTTTCCGTCACCTTAGATAGATGGATGGATAGTCGTTCAGCTGTAGCACCCTTTCGGTTTCTAGCTGCTGGTTACTCACGAAACCAGACAGGTCTTCTGTGGTTGACTCCCCCTATCTTTCTTCTCCTACCCCCGAGTCCAGGTGGCTGTTCACCTGCAGCGATCGGCACACCACGTTTTGAAGAGTCGGCTCACCCGGCTGCATATGGTTAGGAATTCAAACTGCTTGATGAGATTCAACGACAAGGGTTTAAGGAGGTGACGTCTTCCACCGTTAAATCCATGCAGGTGACTTTCTCTCACGTAGGTGATAGGCAAAAATAGGTTCCAACAAAGTTCCTCTATGCCAGTTTATCAATTCAGCTTCAGGGTGAAGGAGATAGTCCAAAAAGAGATTTTACATATTTCAATTTTCATATCTGTTTTGTGGACAAAGGGCTAAGGTCACAGCGAGTGCTCTATGGTTTCTTCAGAGAATTGGTTCAATCCTTTGCATACATCTTTCCTTTCCTTCCGAAGAAGGAGCACCGTGAAGAGAGCTGCTCTTTGGTCACCCTTTAGAAGGAATTTCATGTTGATTAGCAGTTGACAAAGGGGTGCTGTTTTTCGCCTATTCAGGCAGAGACCTTTTCTGATTAGATTAGTATGCTTCAATCACTTTCTTATACTTTGCTTCAGTTGGCTGGTTCTGTTTCTCACGGTGATGACGCATACCGTTTGCGCGGCGCATGGTCCGATGTCTTTCAGCAGGTGACGCATAATGAAGACGCTTTACGATACCGTTCTGTTCAATACCACGGTGTTCGACTCGCATCTTTCGCAGGTTTGATTTTTTTTCCTGTAATTCTCCGTTGTCCTGCTATGACCACAGAAAAAGCTAACTAGAAGCGCCAACACGTGTCTATCTGCTAGGTGTCCACTTCGCTAGGAAACGTACATAGAATGTACATTTTAACGGTGTTTAGTGAAACTTATGGGTACTGAGTCAACACATAATAATTAGTGACTTTACTGGACAAACTGTGGCGCTTGTATATGGTGCTTTTGGGCACAAAGTGCAAGAACATAAATCGGGATATCAGCCACCTAGGCAGAGGTCATACTTGTAGCTTTAACCATCAATTGCTTTTGCGGTCGGAGATCTATTTTCTAGCTTGATAATGCGGTTAGTGTTTCTGATCTGTGTGAAGCTACAGGCTATCCCAAAAGGCGATCTTCTGGAGTATCCCTGCAGACAGTAGTACTTTTCGTAATTTTTTTAGATCTGAATAAACTGGTTAAAGGAGTAAAGTTGGGAAGGCAACATTTGCGATCAGGTGTGTCGCATCCTAATGTACTGATCCAGTTATGACCACTGTGCATCAAGTACGCTCATTCGCATCATAAGCAAATGAAACTAGATGATAACAACGCCTGTCGTCCAGTGTTGTTTGCCTACTCAATTGCTGTTTTACGCGCTTCCACTTTGACGGTGACTTGGAGGGGAAATTCTCATACAGCATACACTAATAGGAGTAACCTGATTTAAAAAGTTGGATTCTATAGACGGTGAATTGCCCCTGTCTCGAGCTGAGGAGCGAGATTCAAGATTTCACCTGCAGACGTCACCATTCCACCGCCCGGCTCAATGTTCACTTGGTAAGCATGTTGCGCACAGAAACAAATCACGTAGCTCGCAGTTATTATTAGGTATGATATTAAGATGGAGCTCATTTTTTAGTGATGCTCTCACTGAATGTGTGTGAATCAGCCTTGTTCCAGTATCTCTGATAGAAGGCACGCTTAGATCATAATTCTTCCCATTTTATTCCAAGTTTCACTGCGTCAGAAGAGGAAACTTGTAGAATTGACATACCTTAGGCGTCACTTGGCAAGCCTTGCTACATTACTATGATGTACCTCAGACTGGACAAAAAGCGTAGTGAGTTACTCCGCTCCTAGACCAGCTCACCTTTAGCCTAACTGCTACTGATTTTTTAAATACAATACTGACGAAAAAATTCCTGATACTCCTACTTCTGTACAGAGTCAAAGAATGCTTTCATTTTGGAATCCACTGACCATATATATCCTTGTTTTTCTGCATTTATACTATTCTTGCGCATTCGTTGTGTGACGTAGCTCATCGAAATTCACAAAAACTGTGATTCTATTTCTTTTTCTCATTCTGCTTTAGGTCACAATGGTCGTATCAATTCTATCGACCTCATGAACTCGGAAAACGGCTTTGTGACTGCATCGCAAGACCGCACTGTGCAACTTTGGTCCTTGTCCGATTCATATAGTACTGCTCAACCCTCAGTGAGATTGCCCCTGACTAGCGCCCCGGGTGCATTTAAATCACTTCCCTCTGCTACCGCCTTTACAGGTGGTACCCCAGGCTTGCAAGGACTTCTCACCCAGACTAGCAGTGGCCGCGACACACCAAATGACCAAGCCAATACTCCTCTGGCCCCAGTGGCTGCACGTTTAGTCTATCGTGGACACAAAAGGCCTGTCTTCAAGGCCGTTTATTTGGATAACTATCGACTGATGGCTTCGTGTGATGGTCACCTAATTCTGTGGGATCCGTGGACAGGACAAAAGGTACCAAAAAGTATAGTTAAATTGCGGCTACGACCCGTATATGTGTATGACATACCCTGAAGTTCATATGGCGTATTATTCAGTCGGAGGTATTTTTTCCAAATGATGGATACGACACATCAGTTGAACTCAGTGGTGTCTGCTCTCAGGTAACTGACGAATTGCATCACTAGGTTGCGTCTGCATGGTGTTCTGTAATTAACCTTAGTTTAGCTTTCTCTGGTTATGGAAAGTCATTTCTAGCATCATCGCGGGCTCACTACACCGACGATTAGTAGCAGGCACTTCATACAACGGCGAGATATTTACTTGGGGGGAAATGCATGTGAAGTACAATAGGTTCGTGAAATAAATACATCTGCATTTGAAGGCTAATCAAGGAACAGATTCAGAGATTGCTTTATAAACGATCGAATTTTTTGCCCATCCGTGTGATACCGAAAATACGACGTTGAGGCAACTTTTTGCCAAAAGCTACGCGCACCCCTCAAAATGCAGTCATCTTTCGGATAGACCCCCTGAAGTGATCGACTTTAAGTGGTCTTTTTTGTTAGGGGATCTCCCATAGAGGAACCAGTGAAAAACAAGATAATTCTTCGGAAAAAGCTAATTTTGACATTGTTGGTGCGATACTGTTCTTCCCGAATGGCTTTCAATGTTTAGTGTCCTACAGCTACCTAACCACGTTTTCACGAACACAGTCTTGAGTTTGTTTTGCTTTTGAATATCTCCGTCAATGACTTCTCAGCAGTTATCTTTCCACCTGACTGGCTTTATTTTCCATCAATTCCTAATGAGAATTCTTCAATGTACACAAAAAGAACGTCTTTTGTTCCAGGAGGACTTGGTAAGCAATCGGTAGTTTTTGACTGGGCAACGTTTCGCTTTTGACACGAAGGCTTCATTAGGCCAGGTGAGCAGGTCACCAAGATGGTCAGGTTTTAAGACAGACGGGGAACCAATTAGTGAGACCGCTTCAGATTAGCACACTAGATCAGGGTTGAATGTCAGTTAAAATATCTTGTCGGTTAGCGTGGTTGCCTAAATCTAACGGTTGATGAGTTGGGGAGTTTCAAATTATCTTTGATTGTGTGCAGCACATTCAGTTGAAGAACATCATAAACGAGAGACTCACTTGAGTCTCCCGTGAAAACCAAATTGATTTGCAAATGAGTGTATTTGTCGATATCTTTGATTGGGTTTGGTTCCTTATTATTCCGGTTCAGGGTGCTTCAATTGATGATTCACCTAGGATGTCACTGGTAGATTTCGTTGGTCCATGGGGTTGGTAAGTGCTGCGACAATGTAGTTGGGCGAGGGTGGGTAAGATTAAGTGCACTTCAGATCTAAGTTACTTCTTTGATGACTCCTCCTGTGCCTCCTATTCTACTAACACTGGGATACTTGGCGATTCCCACGGCCTCGGCCGTCAGTCGCTGTGGCGTGGATCGTAGTCCCCGCCTCAAAACTTCAACATTTTCTAGATCTATTTTGTATCCCGTGTCCATTGCATGTTCTGCCATTGCTGAGTCTTTCAGTGACGCTCGATATTCATATACGTTCCTCGGCGGCCTGTTTACTTTTCTCCTGTGCTCTCCGATTCTGGTGAGAAGTTCTCTGGCCACCTGTCGTTTATAGACTTTAGTGCAGTCGTTGCATTTAATTTTATAGACACAGTCCTTGGTTCTGTTCGCCGGGAGGCGGTCCTTCGATTGCACCAGTGCTGATCGCAGAGTGTTTCCCTTCTGAAAAGCTACTCTTATGTTAGCCGTGTTTGGAATCTTTCGAATGACTTCCGATGTCCTTGGTTTATATGGGATAACAGCAGTCCCAAACCATTCTCTGTTGGGTTTCGCCAGCGGTACCGATACCCTTCGTAATTGACGCCTAAGCAAACTAGCTAGATATCCACTACGCCGAGGTTTGTTCTTTACTTCAATTTGGCCCTATACGATCAGCTTCTTCTGTGCACAGGGCCCTCACTCGGCAAACATTGGTGAGGCAGTACTAGCGAATACTGACTTCGCATGGGCAGACGAATAATTCAAAATCGCCCCATTGTCGGTTGGCTTCCCATACACTAGTTTTTTTTAGTCCCCCCCTCCCCCGATCTTATTTGTCATGCAGTTTAAGAAGGGCAGTATACCCGAGGTTAACTCTCTGTCCATACTAAATTTGATGTGAGGATTCAGTTCATTCAGATAGTTGTAAAATTCACTAACCTTGTTTCGTTTCATCACGACGAAGTGTCATCTACATAACGTTAGGATATCTTGGGTGGGCACGGTAATCCGGCTAAAACTTTCTGTTCCAAAACCGGGAATAGTGGAAATCCCATTGCTAAACCTTGTTCTTGAGTATAAAATACGGAGTCAAAAACGAAGTGAGTGAGATTTAGGCATGCTTTTATACCTTCCACCATTTCATCTGCCGTAAACTGTGTCCGCTCTAAAAGGGTAGTGTCTGCTAGTAGCAGTCGCTTGGCACATTTGTATGTAACGAATTTATATCGAATGTCATTTGGTTCCACGGTGACACCGGCTACTTTGTTGGCAGTCACATGAATTCTTAATGTAAGTACTAGATTTTCCGGTGAAGAGTTTTAGACTACCTGTCAAGAATCTGGTCAGTTCATGGGATCGAGAACCTACTACTATCGGTCTCACTGGGACATCTGGTTCACGGATTTTTAGTAGGCCCTAAAGCTGTGATTGGATTGTACTTTTGGGTTACAATCGATGCCACTTACCTTGCCCTAAGTGGTTTATCACGCACCGCAAATACCTGCGAACTTCAACTTTACTCCTATTCATCATAGACGTAATATTCCCACTATCTGTCTATCTGTAAGGACCCTCAGCTAAATGTTGCTTGTAGATAATCACTCTTGTTCATGACAACAGTGGCCTTACCCTCATCCGCCTTTGTAATCACTGTGTTTTCCATCTGTTTTAGGGTGTCTAACACTCTCCGCTCTGTAGGTGTAATATTTGGAACTCCTGGCTGCTGTGATCAGCTGTACCCGTAGCTTCTCCGCCTCCATTGGCGGAAGATTTTGAAACACATTCAACGCTATGGATTATTTCTTCCGACCTTATCACCCTTTACTTACTGCAAAATTCAAGCCCCTCTATAACAGACAACGTTGTTCCTCACTTTGCGGTCTATCTGATAAATTTACCACGCTACAATAGCTAGTAGGCGGCTCACGCTTGGTTATGGGCTGACTAGAAAAGCGAGTCTTGGAAAGTAACTTTTCGGACTTACGTATTTGTCTTTGTAGTATTGTCCTTGGATGGCTTTGACTTCCGTCGCTTTGGATTCGATTAACTGGAATTCTGCGGAAGAGAGCATGGTCTGAAGATTTTGGTTAAGCCGACATGCGTGGTGACGGATATAACATAAACGCCAAGTAGTCAAGTAGGTCCTCTGTGTGAGGGCCGCTGAGAATGCTATTTGGGCAGAAGCGAGTGACCTCCGGTGGCTTAACCAGTAAAAATGTGGGGATTTAGCTGTACTTCAAGCATCTTTTATTGAATATGCGGTGTTTCTCCCAGTTTGCCTCTTACCTTGCCAATCGAATGTAGTCACTTGACAATTTGCGAACACATGGTCCGTAGCTGTTCTTAATCAACTGGAAAAAGTTTGGAACCTATTGAGAAGTCATCGTTTCAGAAGGGCTTGGTAAACAATCGGCTGTTTTTAACTGTCCAGCGTCTCGCTTTTCACGCAAAAGCTTCATCAAGCCACGTCAGTTGATCTAAAGGAACATTTAGTTAAATAAAAATTATTCTCTACCAAACATTGGTTTTGTCGTGAAAAGTTTAGCCACTTTGGGCGTTGCCGGGACCGTTCATGACAAAAGTCCTGTGTCCAAGCTATAAACATCTGTTGCTTGGTTGTTCTCAGAGCTTGAGACTGATGGACTATCTGACTCTTCAATAGCAACCCGTTTGTTCTGAATTAGTCAACGGCTTGTTAAAATTTGGTCCACTTTCGTTATGTCTTTTCCTGAAATTTTAATCAGTTGCGAATACGTTAGGAGTTCTTCCTAGTCTGGGACTTTATGTATATGTAAAGACGGTCGAGTCCTCAGGATTACTTCGTCTCATGAGGACAGCATTTCTGCTACAACACGGGGCTGGCTCATCACAATGAACCACGCATTCCACCTACTTTCTTTTATCCTAAAATTCTTTGAAACATCCTTTAGTCACTTACCTCGTTGTACGAGTCGCCGGCGATGAGCGAGCTTCAATGTCTACATGGTTCCGTTATCGAGTGGCTCTAGCACTGAACTGATAACAGAAGAATGGTTGATCTACGCTGTCGACCGACACACGATATCTTTCGTTGTTGCGTTACCGATCCGTTTTTTGAGCACTCAGTCAATTCTCAAATATCACTGGTTCATTTGAGCCAGTCCTATGAATCCAAACATGTAGATGACTTTTAAACGATCGGTTTCAAACGCAGCAAGGTAACCAGTAATCCTAGGTTGGATGTGAACGCACCTGACGCTTCGTCTTCTCTGTATTTCATTGCGGTACCGCTCATCTGATGGAACATCGGACAAATTTGCCCATAAATTGGCGCAATCCAGTAGTCTGAACTCTTTACGGACACTCTCTATAAACCTTAACAGGTAAAATTCAATGAAAGCAACGCTGCGTTGCCCCTTAACTGAGCTGGACTGGTGAATTCTTCTACCTGGTAAGAGTCTTTAATACCCAAATTCGGTCCATGGTTCAAGCTCACAAGTGCTTTCCACAGAACCCTAAAATTAGACGTGAGTTTCATGCGGTCGGCCAAAAGCGGCCACTTTTGGGAGCTGATCCCTGTAGATTAGAACAACTATGGTATGCATATTCACAAGTGGTGAAGATTTTTCTGCCATTGCCACCTAGATGTGACACTTGTCTGAAAACCAGTAGTCTTCACTACATTGAAATGATACATAAATGATGCATATTTTTAACTAAACTCCAGCATCTAGTTGCATCTAGTGTACATCATCATGCATCAATGAATGAAGGTAATACACAAAGAACTATTTCACAACATCCAGTAATCTTCGAAATATCAACATCAGTATCAAAATAAACTTCTGACAGATCCACCGAGTAGCGAACCTATAGAAAACTGTGTCGCGTGACGAATAAAAACCTGACTTTGGTGTAATACAGCGACATTTTACATTGTTTTGCGTGACACGCGTCAATTCGTCTAAGGTTTAGCTGGGATGGTAAGCTGTTATCAGCGTTATCCACCCGCCTGACGTAGTTCAGTTGAATCACAGAATCACTTCCACTAAATGCTTCACCAGTCAAATCGCGATGCTAAATCCGCTACAGTTCACCTTAGTAGTTCGACGTTTTAACTCATCTGTATGTCCACGGTTCATAAAACTAAACTTCTTTGAGACGGACTGAAATCTGGGCAGGCTTTGCGATGCAAGTTAACCATCTCCTACATGATGTAATCAAATGCAGCTTACGCCGGGCCGTTTTTCTGTTCGAATCGACGCACATGGGTCAACCATTCTTTAGGAATGTGCCTTCAGCTAGTTTGTCACTAACATCGGATTTACTTGGTGGCACTTACGGTTATCACCTGCTACATGTGACTTATCATCAATCCTCCCACTTACTAGTAACATGTTTGTTAGAACAACCATATAATGTATTCACAATTGAGCACTGACGATGGTGACATTTTTATTCCACCCCTCGTACTCATACTTCTCATCTGAAAACACCAAAATGTGGCTGCAGTGTAAACGTGAGATTCTACCCAACCATCGGTCGCCACACACTCATCCACCATACCTTGTGTGAAGCAATTTCCACTTCTAAAACTCTGAGTTCTTATTAACAATTTGTATATCCCGTAACACATCCTGTGACTTAAGAATGATGGTGCCCTAATGAACGTTCAAGATCGCTTCAACTTTCTCACTATTCACAAACGGTATGGTCAGCCCAAACTAAATATGAAGAAGCGGAACCCAAACAGCAAGGTTATTATCACAACTGTGAAATATTTTATTCGGTTTTAAGCAGGGCTGAAAATTCCTCACGACCAACTGATCGTTCCAGTTTTAGGTCATGCCGTTCACAGGACGCTATGAAAACAACCAGACAGCCGAATTCACTGGTGTGTTTTTGTTGAGAGGTAAAGCAAGGACCAACGATTATGATTGGTCGTTGTTGTGATCAGTTTTGCTCTATACAGCGATACGCACCGAAAGTCACCTCTAGGACCGTCGCAGGTTTAAGTGACGGTTATTCCCATAGTATTTAGGCAGATACACTGTGTCAAAGGATCGCTCTCCATTCATTGATGGTCATTTGGTCCAACACGTCCAAAGCCGCCCGACATCCACAAAGTTTTCATCAGCCCAGCCGCTTCCAGGAGACTATTGCTCCTCACACGCATTGGCTCTCAGGCTGCTGTCAACCGTTGAATTGACGGGTACCACCTCGAATTACTTCCCACCGTGCAATCCTGTTTTGTATTTCAGCTATCCGTCGAATGACCCTTTATGCATGGCACCCTGGCTAGCGCACATCTTCAGATGATGACAGAGGGTTGTCTACCACGATGTGCTTTGTACAGCAAGCAGACTACCGACGCGTTGGTTGGTGTAATCGGCTTCTCCGGTTGGACACATGTACATCTAGGAAGGCCCATTCTGTTTCTATTCTGTTACGGAGCGTGCTAGGCCGTCAGCAATCCATACTTGAAATAGCTAGGCAGCAAAATTGAGTGACTTACTTTGTAGAGGCCGCGTGTGTGCTTACTGACACCACTGATTTGAGCCATTTCGGAGCACGAGCACATTTCATGCTTGGTTACGATCCAGATAATCTACATTTTCAATGCTACAGAAGACGGTGCCTGGTGGGAAAAGAACACGTCGAAGTAAAAGAAATAAAGGAACAAACTGACTGGCAACTCCAACAGAGACCCTGAATGGTGAACTACTTAAGGCCCATAGGGTTGGGGGGGGGGGTACCACGTACTATCCGTTTTCGGATTTCTCTGTCACATCGAACTTTGTCGATGGACCCACGCATAACATGTGATGCCACTTGCGGTATACACGAGTGTACAACTAGCTGAGCACTCTATACCCGGTGTAAACCCGAGGGAGTAGGTGCGAACGGTGAACAATAAAGGTCAGTTTTAGTCATCAGTACGCACGGCTAATGCTAGCCATCATTCAGTTTATTCTTTGCAATGATGCTCACAGGAGACTACTTCTGTGAGCTTAACATTCTGGAATGTCCCAAACGTTAGGCTTTGTTTTTACGATTGTAATCGGAACTATTCACAGTGGCTGTTCATCATTTCTGTAGAACGGTGCTCCCCGATCCATAGAATGTTAGTTTGGGTGGATACAAAATGCCTCTCCATCTTGAGAAAGGTGTCTAATACGAAATATCTCCAACCCTTCTTGCAATTTTTCAACAAGAGTTGGACAGACAATAAAACTTCTCAATTCAGCTGGGTTGTATACCCCAACGATTCAATAGTTCTTCACGTATGCAACAGACATGTACAGTATAACTCGAAAGGGTTCACTATGGGAGAGATACCCGGCCTTCTGAGTGGCTGGACCCTTCGGGAGCTCGCACACACAGACTGACCTGGAGCATTGCTGAGTAATCTAAGTTGAGGCGGCCTCTCTTTGGATTCTTCTCTGCCTGTGAGAGGGGAGGTGCTGTACTATTTCACTGTCATCACCCTGCAGAAAAGCATTTTCTGTTACGTGCCTAAAGTGCGGGCTCTGGCCTTACTCGTGTAAGAACAGTAAGACAGAAACTCGCTCATGCCATAGGACAAAGCAGCAGCAGTGCGGCTGACATCCACTTAGCTATCGACTTGTAACACCAAGCTAATGACAAATGGCATCGTCGGAATCGTGTCCCTTCATGGCAAACCATATATTCCGAGATCCAAAGAGTATTGCCCATTGGGTCTCGGAAGAGATGGGTCCCCTGAAGAGATTACCATGCAAAAAACTATGCGTCACACAAATTCTCCTCGAAGAAGATTCTTTTTTCAAGGGTGACTTTCTGTACTGACAACTGTCAGTTATGTTCCACGTGATTGTGATTGATGTAGCTCGTTCGGGTCATTGAGACACATTTTTTGTCGTACAGCTTTCCGTTTCATTAAAAATCCCTCTTCCAGGCTATCTTTTTTTCGAGGTAACGACGTACATGGGGTTCAGCTTTACTTGCATAAGATGTTCAAATCCAAGTCTGGTAAGCTTCATTTATTATATGCTGGGCTTGCTACCTGTCATTTACCCCACAAAGATCGTGAAATGGTACGTATAGCAATATGACCAATTCTATGTAGTCAACTTTCTTGGCAAATTTCACCGCAGTCTAACCCAAGAAATCACTCCTACTCACAAAACTTGGTTGTTTGTGCTTTTCAGGTACGGGGAATTTCAGGTGGGCATTCGTCACATCTGAGCGCACTCACCCGCTGCTATCGACCCCATGGTGCTTTGTTCTGTGCAGAGGTAAACGGTACTGTTCGTTTGATCGATCCACGAACGCATCACTCCTCACAGATGTCCAATCCACTCCAATTTTTCAGTGGTTCCTTCCTTGCAGGCCTTATGAAGGATCATTCTCGAGTTCCCACCACATTTATTCCAAGTGGACAAAATTCCTCATGTAAGACGTGCTGAGTTTTTGCATTTGTAATCCATATAGTGCGCTTTCTTGATGCTCAGTGGCTCATACAGTGCCGATGGAATTTTACTTTTCGCCCATTCATACGTAGACCGTTTTGCCATTTATTTCACCATTCGCCTCACCAGCGCCTCTCCTTACTGTTGTGCGCTTCCGAAATCTGCTAGTCTTCTTTCTTACTTTTATAGACAGTTTTCTCCGAAATATTCGCTTTGGGATTCGACATTTTTCATCGTAGAAACCCTGGCACTTTACTACAGTATATTTGTCCAAATTTATTTCATTGGACGCTTTTTCTGAAGGAGATTACTTAGTACATAGTAGGGGGAAGCCGATCATCACGCATGCCGAGGTTTATCTCCATACTACAGCAAGATAACTTGGGTGTGAAGGGAAACCAAAAGCGTCTGGAATGGTTTTGTAGCCACATTGTTGCATATCTTGCCAATCACAGAGAGGCCAATGGGAGGCTGTCCTGTTGGACGAGTTGCTCCCACTGGTATGCAGACTTCTCGTCCTTGCCATCGTACTTTTTCACTTCACAATTTGTCTATGCAATCAGTGCATTAAAACTGCCCTCGGTGGATGATAGTCATATATGTACAGCATATCGCCAGGCTTGTAGAAACAGAAAGCAGGGACAAGGTAGAGCACCTGATTTTATATATCTAAAAGCTTTTCTATCGTTCACCCACGCAATTCTATTCAATTTCATTCAGCTGATCTAGTTACTCCGCGTCTTGCTGCGCTGACGGCTGCTCTTCGTGGTCCGACAAACTTCCTTTCTAGCCAGGCACCTTCCAATCCACCCATACTTCCACCTCCTTCGAATGCTGGTACGCTGACACGTCTAGCTGTTTGCGACGGAGCTAATGTGCTCCTTTGCGGTTTCACATCGGGTTTTCTGACCGCTGTGGACCTAAGACAGTTCCAAGTTATCCAGGCATGGCAAGCACACAGCGGTGCGATCGTTCAGGTAAATAGTACTTGGGAGACTATCTTTACCGTGCAATAGTTTTCGTGTAGACAGAACCAGCACCATTTTGGTGTTGCTTAGGTTAACTTTTGTGCATTGTGCATGAAATGTGGTTTGATCATTTATTTGCAAGTTAGAACAAAGAACCGTTGTTTATTTATTGGTAGCTTTACCTTCACTAGGAAAGACGTGTTGAACAGTACTTTACGGTTCCATAATGCGTACACCGCCGATAGCCTAACTACTTTCTTATCTGAGCGTCGCCTCTCCGCTTCAACACTTTCTAAACACTGCAGAGGATAACAGGATAACAGTATTAGGTTATCTAAATGAATATTTTCTGTCATCAAACTGATTCTGTGGGAGAAACTAGTCAAGTCCCCAAGGAACGAAAACAGCATAAAGTGCAACATCATTGTGGACAGATTACGATACCGTAGGTTGATATTCCTTTTTGGTCGATAATTATTTTATTCAATTCATTCTACATGTGTTCACCGCATGTAGGGTGTCACGTAACGCCTGTGGTGTCTGCGCCTTCTACTAACCCTTGTTCCATGTTTCTTTTCTTCACCAGCTTGGATGCACAACGACTGATTGGTTCGTTTCGACTGGAGACCGCAGTCTTGCATTTTGGCACATGAATTCCGATCTGCATATTGATTGCATTCGAACCTTGGACCACGTTTTTGCCCGCTGTTCGACTACTACACCCGAGGAGAATCCCACTATCTCTGCAGTAGCTGAGTCTAGTGCCGCCTTCCCTGTTGGTATCAGTTCTGTGAGCCAGTTTGCTTGTTGCAAAGACGAACTGGTTGTCTGCGGGCCAACGTTTGCGCCCAGCGCCAGTGTATCCGGTCTGGCGGCCAGTCCGAACGAACTCTACTCCCGACAGGCACCAAACTACAGCACTGCGTCCACGACCTTAGGTGTAGATCTGCTTGGTGTTTACCGCCCGACTACACAAGGACACTTTTCATATCAACCACTTGGTCGGATTCCTTCACACCTCCTTCGTGGACGTGTCACAACACTTTCTAGTCTGTCCTTATCCGGTCTCTTCCTAGTGGGCAGTCACACTGGTGCAGTTAGTCTTCTGTATTAATTCCACTCGTATTGTATCCGCTTCCGTTGTAGCGACTCGCCCTTGCCTTTTACTTGAAAACGGTGGATAATAAAGCAATATGTCACCACTTGGCAATTTTCGGGAGTTTTCATCTTTTTTTCTATTTTTCTAACTTCCCCACACATACTTTTCACACTGCTCCTCTGTACACGCTGATAATGTTTTTTTTTCGAATAAATTGGGCTGTGAAATTCTTACTTGCTCATATGTTTTGTCACTAACGTAGCCTGTGCCTGTGGTTCGAGTTGGCGGTCTCTGTCACCTAAATTTAAGCTCTGCGTGTACAGAGAAGACTTGAATCTACCTGGTAGTGTGCACTAATCTCCGCAGAAGTGCAGACATACTCGTTTTATTGAGTCCTTATCACATTGGAGGAGCTTATTGGTCATGTGACCTAGAATATCCTAAAAAATTTACCCACTTTTTTCGATCGACACAAACGCCAGTTATGAAATTGCTTGCAGCACCCATACATAGAACAGGATTGTTTCCGGGATCATGTGCCGAGTGATTATGTGTCAAATTTCTCTGTCTTCCTCTGCTTTGCTTTTATGCAAAGGTCAGTCAGTAATACTGTCAGTGAAAACCAACAGCACTTGAATCCATTCTTAGATACCTTAGAAAATTTCATTATGAGACCTTACATTGAACGCTTGTCCGGTCTCATTGCCATTGATTTTCCCTAACAAAACTGTTCTAGTATCTTTGATACTCACGATGGTCTGCTGCATCTTTGTATGCCGATTCCGAAGATATCTGCCATTTGATTGGTCTCTTCACCAGATGCATTGCTACAAACTTTTAGCTCGTAACATGTGTTTCAAAGTTACCGTCTTCAGATAAACCATGGCGGGTCTAACAGGTGCTCTAATGAGTTACTCTATCCCAGGTTACTGGATAGTTTCGCCGTACCGTCCAAATGCGCTTTTTCGTTTGGTATCACGTGATATGAAGAAACTCATAAAACGTACTGCAAAGATAATCACCAGCTTTATTGAATGTAGTAGTTGTTTTCATTGGTGCATCGAGCCTCCGATGTTGGACTAAGTTAATCACTCCCGAGTACTCTACTGGAACAGTCATCATCATGCCAACCATAAGTCTCGTTTTATCTTCCATGGTCTGTTCAATTCTGCGCAACCATTGCCTCACTATCCGTCAAACACAAATTTGGTTTGTTTTCGTGGCTGCTGTACACCATCAACCGTCATATCAGTTTCCCTTTGTTGTCCGATCATCACCGGTCCTATTCGCAAACCAAGCGCTAAACTGTTGGAGTGAACATCTCAGTGGTGTCTATCTGAGTCACAGTGTGATCGGTTGAAATGACTCCAGTCCCAGCAGCATACCCAGGGTTCAAGTCATCCAAGCTTACTATTACCGTCACTCAGAAGACCAATGAGTACGGCTTTCGCATTTGATATTACTGATGCCCAAGTGTCGTCCTTACCGTATTAGTTTAGTGTCTTATGATACATTCTTAAGTGCATATTGAGAAAACATGTAGTGGCCTGACTTGTATGCATTAGAAGCTGTATGTCGGATATATGAAGTATCTAGCCCAACAGTTCAGCAAGCCTCTAAACCGGATGCATTTAATAACAGCCATTACCTAGAAGCCTCGTTTGTCAATTCCCACTGTTATCCAGACTGGCGCCTGAGAAAATCTGTTTAATAAACCTATCAAAATGTCCAATAAGACGCACTGCCAAGCCATTTTTCAGCTGCGATCGGCACCGTAAATCGACCGGCACCTCGCCGCATCCTCACTCAAGCATATCCATAACTCTTGGTATTGTGAACAGCTGTTTCTGGAAACGTCTTGGCTGGTGGAGACAGTGACAAATGTAATAAACTGTCAAAACTCGGTACACAACATTAATTTTTGTTGATTAGTCGGGGCTCTTTGTGCAGGTTTCTTTGGTCAACAAAGGCAGGCTTAAAATACCACCAGAAGCGCAGTGTGGAAGCAGTGAGCCTGCATGGGCCAATCAATAATTCCTACTCAAGAACAAACCTTCATGATTTCTTTTTCCTCTAAATCCGTGGCTAACTAGACTGGTCCGATGCAACCATTTACCGTTTTCTCTCAGTACGCATGTTGTATGCTGGTCAAAAAACACTATTCGTAGAACAAGGTGTTCTACGAGAAGCAAAACACTGTTCACAACATTTCATATCCTATGGTGAAAAACAAAATCCATCGATAATCCCTTCCATCTGAATTTGGCTGAGCAACAGGAAGAGATTTCAAAATCCAGGTTGATTTAAAGTCTAGGTCTCGATCCTACGCCGGTATCGTACGGTCTAGAACCACTAGAAACAATGTATAGATGGACAAGTTCCACCGTCTGACTATCATCGCGGTTGCTTCAGTCCATGATGCGAATGAAAACTGTCGAAGAGTTCTCAGCAACCTTATGAGTAGTTTCCTTCAAGAAAATATGCGATATTTCGAATACCGTACCAAATATGGCGGCCTTGGTGCAGCACATTCAGTTGAAGAATATCATAAACGAGAGATTCAGTTGGGATTCCATTGAGTCTTGCGTTAAAACCAACTTGGTGTGCAAATAAGTGTATTTCGCGGAGACTCATCTAATTTGAGTCACCACTGTTTAGTTGCTTGAGAATTATCGTGCAGACCTATCGTGTTTATACGATCTTGGAGTGCTCGTGACCACTTTTTACGTCTCACCTATCTCTCTTCCAATTAGTTGGTGAATGGGAAAAGGTGGCAAACCAGCGAAGGGAGGAGATCCGAGCAAAGGTGCAAACAAAAAACCGGGAGGTACCTCTGGTGGGGAATCCAGTGTTGCTGGAGCGAAAGTCTCAAAATCGGGAACTGCTGTAAAGGTATGTTGGTCAGCTTCGTCCAGTTTTCTTTACAGCTTCTTGAGTCTGTCTTACTGAACTTAGAATATCCACACCAAGTCTCACTTGCGATTCTAAACCCATATTATTAAGGTTTGGCATCACAAGTTTTATACAACAAATCTTAAAATAACCCTCCATGTTACCCACAAAACTAACGCTTTTTATTCGTGAATAATGATGTAAGCATCATTTACTGTCGTTTCATCCCATTTGTAAATTCGACTCAAGTTCTTCTGGTGGACGCGTTATCCTGGGGTCAACATTATGGAACTGCCTAATACTGGATTAAATGGCGATCCATCTACACCCGTCTAATAAGCTCCAACAAGGGCAATCATCCATATATGTCAGGGCTCCTCGTGTACTTTTTCCCTGTCTCAAAGAATAGAGACGGCACCTTAAAAATCGGGTTATTCAACCTGCATATCCACTGGTAGTGAGAGAAATGAGAGAGGAATATGCATAACGAAGTGGTGAAGCACCAATGTAGGATGTCCAGAAAAAAATATTCACAAATTTTCTCAACCAGTGATCGAGCGAGTTCCAAACCCAGGGTCTCGCTTAGCATCGTTGCCTAGTTAGGATAAACAGCCTGACTCTTTCGGGTTAGAGGGCTACAAATAGAGGGTTTGAAGATTCACTGGTCCAGCGGAGTTTGCATAACTCTTCAAATGCTACGAACGAACCTGTTAGCAATGTCCAAAATACGACGATGTAATTATTTGATTTACAGACTTGGACTGTTTCTCTTTCTGGTCAGTGTCGGTTCAACAACAGATATCGTCTGACAATACAGCGTGTGTCGGCTGAACGATGGAACTTCGGTCTAATACGCCAACCCGTTTTCGGGACCAACTGAAGGCAAATGTTGACAAAGGTTTACTGCCGAACTCTTTTTCGGGAGTTTGTTTGCCCCATTATCTTATGGACTCAACATTATGCATGTACAGGAGAAAATTCAGAAAAACAGTGGTGGTCCTCTAGTACAATCTACTTAAAATTCTGCTGCGCTAGGCTTTTTATCCTCAGCGAACCTCATCATATGGGCTTAGAGGCAAGCAATTACGCACCAGATCTCGTGCTTGCCACCATAGAACAGCATCCTTGGATAACCAGATCGTTTGGGGATATCTGCGATATCTTTCTCGTCATTCGGTCGAATTTCAGTCCCGCGGTATACGACTCGCCGAAGCACTCTTCACGATCATTCCCTGTCTATAATAGACGACCTCACTGAATAAATAATCGTTCAGCTGTACCACCCTTTCGGTGCCCAGCTGCCATGCAACCCGAAGGAAGCAGGAGGGCTGAGATACTGCCAGGTTGCCCAAGCCTAGACAGGAGCAATCGAGATACAGAAGTTGAGTCCGAACCACAGACCTTCCGTCAGTAAGTTCGCTCCTTAACCACTGAATTATCTCGATCTCACTATTCAAGCGTAGTTATCTCATCTGTGTAAGTCAAAATTAGTCGTCACATGTGCCACATACGTTTGAATAATCGCTTTCAGTCTGTTACACTATGCTTCAAGTCTAAATATGAAGAATCCAACTGAACGTGTAGCCGTGACCTTCAGTATCTGCTGATACGGCTTCTGAACTCTCATCTTGTATGGCTGTGACGTTGTTTCGATTCTCCATGACACTCTAATGTGGCCTCGAAAAGAGTATAACTGACCACCAGCAAGCATGACGTAGGTGGAAGGTAGTATACACGAGAAGAAAAATAGTTATGTTGCTTATTATTGAGTCATGCATGTCCTAGTGTTACAACAGTTTTTCGTGTGCGACTGATAAATTCAACTTTCATGTTTTGTGCAACTTTAGGTTCGACACATACTGTGTGAAAAACAGAGCAAATGCCTAGAGGCCCTGGAACAATTGCGCAATGGCAAGCGCTTTAACCAAGTTGCCGAAGCGTACAGTGAAGACAAAGCAAGATCTGGTGGAGATTTGGGGTGGATGACGCGTGGGTCCATGGTCGGCACATTCCAAGTAAGCTTTTACACCCCAATGTACAGTACCCAGGGGGAACTTTGCTTTTTTGAGAAAGCAGTTTTTGCTGTACGGATTTTCTGCCATTGAGGAAACGGACTTTGCTAAACCCTACAACGGACACAATTGCAATCCTCTATTATCGTCCACTGAGATTTGCAACGCAACTATCACTTTCAAAGTCTGATTTTTTCAGTAGGTTCTGTATTACTACACTGCGTTTGACCTGAACTGGTGGGATACATCGATAGCGGTGGTGGTTACGGATACTGTAACCTTCGAGCCCTTTTTGTGTCAATGAGCTGCCACCTGTTTTGAGAGCGATTGCAAATTTGTCCAGTTCAGCATTGTCTGCCACGTGTGACTTACTACGACCGTTGCCAGATAATTCTACCGGAATTCAGGGGTTGTACGTATTTGCCCTTGAGCCTACCCCTACATCCATTATGAGCTATCTAAGGCAGAGCGCTGTGTGACACATGCAATATGTCAAAACCTCTCTCCAGGTGAACGCAGCTGTTTCGCCCTGCCACAGTAGACCTGATCTCTAGTACAAAGTCCACCAACAATTTTCTGGTCCCATGACGGAAGCTAAGCTGCTGTTATCTAGTTCTAACCGCTTGAAACGAACTCTACGAACATCTACTCTGGTACAAAATAACCCCAAAAATAATTAGCGGAGTACTTTTGAATGTTTCGATCATAAGGTATGGTACGCTGCAAACGGGAACTTGTGGATTAAGATCCCGTGGTCCAAAAATATGCACCTGATCCCTGTTTGGAAACGAACAGTTAGACGTGTAGACAATACTTCTTATTCATTTTGGTCACGCTTTGTTCGCATAATACCCTATATGAAATCTTTTTCGTCTTGGAATTCTCTACTATGTGTTACAGCACTCCAAAGTTCGGTTTTGTTGGCAGATGAAGCGTATTCACTTCTCATCCGTACTCTGAATTCATGAATAGTTTAGAACGTAATTTAGGAAGCGTCTGCCTTAGAGCGTTTCCTGTTGCCTTCCAGCCTACACTGACCTCTTTCATATATTCGTTTTTTCTCTTGTTTTCATATAGGATGCTGCCTTCGCGCTTCCCGTTTCGACGTTGGACAACCCAAAGTACACCGATCCCCCTATTCGAACCCAATTTGGCTATCATATTATCATGATTGAAGGAAAACGTTGATTTGTTTGCTCTGATTCTTTAATGTCATGCAATTACACCGTGTATGTTCTGCATTGACTCATCTAATGTTTGAGGTCTTTTCAGCTTTTTCATCTACTTCACTACCACTCGTTCCATAAACTGACCTTTCATAAGGTTTGTATCGACTGTTGTGACCAGTCGTGGCTTATCCATGAGGAAAAGTGAACCGTTCTCGATAGCATCATAAATTACTGCCAACTATGGGGGACAGCTAATCCGCAATAAAGACGTCCCTGGTAGACTCTTCACCGTGTTTGACTGCTTCCTTCAATAACATATTGCGTTATAGACTTTTGAAGAGATCACCTTGTATACTTTTCGGGATTCTATGCAACATTTTGTCCGGATCTTTTCAGTGGGTGGACCGAACACCGTCAGTAAAGTTGGTTCGAGGCTGAACCAAGTGTTGTAGTTTTATTCGGCTTCATCACCACCGTTCACTTTCCAGGATGCCAGTGGGTAAAACTACTAAGAATAGTTAAGACAGCGCTTCAGACTACTATGCCCCGGTGTTCTTGCAACAACAGCGTCCTCATCGGAGCGCAGAATGTGAAACATTTCTGGCGTTGCTTCCCTCGCATTCACGTCCTGCATATATACTATATATTTAATGGATGGTTGTCCACCGTATGCAAGTAAAAGGCTCGGATAACCCACTGGAAGCTACCGAAAATTCCATGGGTAAATTAAGGATAATATTTAACACTAGAAGGACGAGAGGCGAAAATTATCAGGGATGACGGGATGCTCCAAATGATGCAGAAGGAATTCACAGCAAGTATTCCAACTTGAGTCCAATCACACTACTTGAATGATAACGATACGCTTCCTCCTGTCACTTCCAAATCAATTTGCTCTTGACAAACCTCTAGAAGAAATCCTAACTCTCCCACCTCTCCGTTACAAGAGCAACCGTAATTAGCTTGAATTTTCAAGGGACATCCTCTGATTTGGAAGTCACGAAGAATATGATGCCTGTCATATGGCCTGCTACGTTGCTTGCAATATCGCTTTATTCTCTTATTTTGTTTGTCCTGTCATACTTCGGAGGTAGCCACTAATCTCCACGGATGTTTTTTTCACTAGTACTCGCTGTATTATAAAAATTAGCGTCACTCATGCCGCTTCTTCTAAACAATAGATAGCCACGTCTCACAATATTTTACTAAAAAGCTAAACTAGATTCCTAGCACGTTTCTCAAAGTCAAACAAATAACGGATTTCTACCCCATAGTCCCAGAGAGAATCATTTCCCCTCGGGTAATCTTGACACCCCGACGTTTGGTAAATTATTTCTTGTTAATTTATTCGTTTTGAACTGGGCGCCATATCTGATGAGGATTCGCAACGCACGTGTACACGGTCTTTCGATTGCTCTGTTTCGCTCCTCGACCCATCTACCGAGGACAAACAATTCCATGGGGAAGCCATCAGAGGACCTATCTCATCCTCAGTATTGCGGAATATTACTAACATGGCTTGATCTGTTAGCTTGTTCGTCTACCTGTTCAATCGGTGTGCACTCGTTTCGTTGCCGTTCGAATGACTATCACCTGTGTGCCCACCCAAAAGTGCGCTGACGCCTCCTTGACTGTTGGCGAAACGTTTGCGAATCAGTTGCTAAGCTTGGCTAACGGGACAACGACCAACCTAATTTTCACAACTCAGCTGCTGTGTTCAGCAACAAATCGACAATGGATCTTCGCTCCTTGGCTTGTTTTGGATAAGTAGGACTTATTATTCATTATTCATTCATTATTATCATCATCATTTATCATTATTCATTATTCTTTGTCTGACGAGCGAGTTTGGGTCAATGTCGCCTATGAAACTCCGAATCTGGTAGTTTTTTTTTGCTCTCTGAGTGTCTCTTGCTAGTTTACTTGAAGATTCCACCGGCACAGAGTTCAATCTAGAACAAACTAGGGCGTCAGAGTATTCTATTCGTGGTATTTCCTAGCTGAAGGTTTTTGTAAACCGGTGGACTTGAAAAAGTAAAGTCGGAGTGGCCAAAATCTTCTACTCCTTCTACAGCTCTCTTAAACAGAAGCATGGTATTTTACCAACTCGCGCTTCCACGAATAAGTGTTAGGCTTGCTTGCCTCTAGTGCCGCCCACCATGTATTTCGACCGGTGATTCCTACATCCTATGCATCGTTTATCTTTGCACAGCTGTCACAACAGAGATTAGGACTGTTGCCTGTAAGTCATTGCACTTTGTTATCGAAGACGATCATGGACAGGAAGCAGACCATAATAGAGCGAGACGAAAGCAATTGCAGACAAACGATGCTGTGGGATCTCCTCACCTTCCTGATTGAAGTCCAGGTGATTCTTCTCTCACGTTAGCAGGACATGGCTCGGAACCGATCCCAGTGGCGACCATGGTGTCACTTTCTAGGTGGAATGTCTAGCTAAAAATCTCTGTTTTTTGTCGGGCTTGTGTTGAGTAAGTTTCGACACGGCTGCTAAGTCGACCTCACTGATGGTGTCTTACTCCGACATGATACTCAAATGTGTTTACCTAGTTGCTGCAGCACAGGATACTATCAGAGAGCCCCTCGGTTCAATCATAGCTTTCCGGCAAAGCTGACCGAAAGGACGTTTTGGATAGCGAAAAACCTCAGATATCGTGCTAATTTCAGTCGCATAATTCTGACAAAGCATCTTCCACGACCGTTGCATTCCACTTATGAACGGCCCTACTGTTTAATTTCGATCAGTGCTCCTAATAAACATGGTTTGCACTGGTAGCTCATGAAAGGACAGAAAGAATGAATGACCAGTTGGGCCGGATTTGGTTCAACGTGCATAGTCGACCCTGAAGGCATGCATCAAAGTGCAATACTGGCTTAGAGTTTCCGTGATGATCAAAACAGTTCAGACTGGTCGCACAAAAACCATTAAACTTTGGTACTTTTGTGTGAAACTAATATAACCATAATGAGGAGTCCGCGCAACTCTCCGGTCTGACAGGCGATGAGTGACCTTTAATATCCGCACAAGTTTGTCAAACTGACTTGACCGAGATCGGTCGACATCAATATCCCATAGCATGGACGTTGTTGTAGCCATCTGGTTGATGATGCCCTTCGTTTTCGCCCTTGATAGCTTCATGCTTGGAATGATGTCATTGCACTGGGATTAGAAATGAATAGTTTGAGTGAAATTCTTCACGGTGGAAAATTGTCCTAGAAAAATAATCTTCAGGTTTCCTTGTTTGCAACATATGATTAAAGCTCAAGCTTTTCACAAGACGTCTGGATAAAGTTACCGAGGTAACTCGATGACAATCCTAAAGTGTGTTAGTGGAAATATGAAGGTGTCGGACGTGAAGTTACTGTCCTAGTCTTTTCAACTTCTATCATGAAACCTGAAGTCTTGTACAAATCCCAATCTTACTTTACCACCAACCCATGCATAGAGAGATACTGGGACAGATTTTCTAAGGATTTCGTCGGGGCACTTCCTACACGCCTTGCTATGAGGAAGACTTAGAGTCGTTCACATGTTGCAGTTGAGTTAGATGACATTCTGCCAGTGACGAACGTTTATCTACTGATGATCCCAAGCATCATCCCGCGTCCATCGCAATAGGGTGATTTTCGTTCAGCCGATTTTTTATTGGCCTATGATCAGACAAATCAGTCTATAGTTCCCTTTACTCTGTAAGCCAAGCATTCTGGAAATAGCGTCAGTTGAGTTTTTCCAATAACCTGAGTGAGCTAGTTACTCGTCGGCCCTACGTCGGTAGCTGCAGTGATTTCGCTGGACGGCGTTATGAAATTATTCTTCCTCTGAACTACTTATGTGTTGTCGGTAGCTTGAGGAAATTCGGAAATTTTTCAATTGAGGCATTCGTTCTGTAAGGGGAGCCAACCTATACAGAAAAACCGAGAAGCACTACATCTAAGTACAATTAATGTCCAAGTAAATCAAAAAGACCCTGGGACGGCGCCTGCCTGATGAGCACCAAGAAGTACGAAACTGGTCGTGGGCCATCGAAGAGTTTTCACCAACCTTGTGATTATTTTCACTCAAGAAAATGCACTGTACATTGGCTTAATCCCTATTGGGGATCATCAGCACATCTCACAAAATGAGTGAAAATTTCTTCTGAGAAGTCACCACTCGAGGAACCACATGTGACCACGCGATGTGAATTCCGTGATTGAAGTATGAGAAGCTATATCCTGTCTGACAGCGGATTAGTCACACTGCCGATCAGCCGCTAGCGGCCGAACAGCTTATGATGATTTCCAATAAGAATGAAATTGCTGTACAGTACAGCTCAGCTTTTCAGAATAGATTGGTCTTACTTACAAAACTAAAATCCCAAAGACAGAACACTGAAAAAAACTGGGAACTAAGCACCGAGAGGATAATAACCACGATTCCAGCGGATCCAATTCACTTTGACCGGTACTGTCAACCTTATCATGTTAATTTGACTCCAAATTCCAGAGACGGCTCGGTGCGATTTCCAGAGGAGACAGCAGTCGCATCCGGCCTTGGTTCCCCGGTTGCACAAAAGTTTTCAATGTTAGTGTGTTTATGACACGGAACCAACAATCGCGATCTTTAAACACATCTTTGTGAGGGTTTTCACTTCGGACATTATTGCTGTTATTATTATAGCTGTTCGGTACAAATCGAATCAAAACGCCTTTAAATAAGCTGCAATAAACCTGCTTCGGGGGGGCAGCTCCTTTTCCACTGTAAGTCGCGCATAATGTGAAGGAATATCTCGTAGTTTTGCTTGATCCACAGAAAAAATCCAGCGAATTTTAGTAAACCCTTGCTGTATTCTGGTAATTTGTAGCAATCGATGCGATTGTTTCTGTAAATCTTTGGAACTAATGGAAACAACTAGAGATGACAAAGAGGATTACTTTTTCGTCCAGCCGGGCGAAATGCCCTCAAATCCGAGTGCCCGGAAGAATAACCAACTTTCCGCTACGTCAGATTAAGCTCACTGCGAATTCTAATTCCCGTTATTTATGGAGGTCTGATATTGATCTGCAAAATCATAAGTGGAAAATAATCCATAAACTATGAGTTTTCCCAACAAAGAAAAGATCAGCCTATACATTCCTCCGGGAGATTCACCTGGAACCTAGCTGAATCTCTCGTTTATGAGGCTGATGTTCTTAAAAGACTATCATCCTCGCCCAAGAAAATCCTATTTCTCAGATCGCCTCTAAAGACCTGCGCACCGCTTGCTAGCTGACGGCAGTGCTGTTGCTAGTGGCTATACCGTGCGTAGTATATGGGGCATATCCTTCAGTTTTGACTGTGATTATCGGTTCACATGTCCCTATGTCAATAACACCAACGTATTGAATGGGTGGTTTGGTAACGATACGAGAACACTTCTGAGGTAAAGGGTGACGGGTGGCAGGAAGATCTAACATACATTTGAATTAACGTAGACGGTGTAGTCATCAGAGGGGTGCTCGTGGAAATTACAGCGTGAAATTGATCATGAGTTTAATGTTACTTAAAAGTGGCGATTGTCAGCAGCAGCTAGCGGCACCACCGCACATTTATCTGTCCCGTAACAGTTTGTAGTGGGCGGAAACTTTGTATGCAGAAGGAATACATTATTATACCCAAGGCTCAAGTATCGCTGGCCCCCTGAATGTGGCTCCGGCGCTCTAATTGCCTGGGCTCAAACAACAGCTGGTTCGATCCCCGGCTGTGCTTGTTTCCGATCCAGTTACTCACTTCTGGAATATTGCCATAGGGGGCCATACGTACACAAACCATCTTAAATGAGAAGGGACCTAGCATCTTTGATAGCGAAGACGTCCATACCATTTCCCGGTGCAATTCATCGGGCAGTTTCAACAGTTTTATTTGGTTTCGCCATGACACCGTCAGTCAGGCAGTTTCGAGCGCCCACCGCTGGCGGCTCTAGAGGTCTGTCAGTCACGCTACCGCTCCGTTCACGTTAGGATGTCCTATTCACGTTCGCACCGCAGGCATCCGAGACAAGTAAAATCCATAATGTAAGCTAACACAGTGTTTCCAGCAAAAGTGACTGACACAAACTTCGGCTGTTAAGTCCTATCCCCTAAACTAGTATGCGGAAGTAAATACTCCGAAGTTTCTCAGTAAACAGGTGATAGGCTTTGTATTACTGAACAGCAGAGGGTCAAAACAGAGTTCCTTTTCAATGCGACCAGGTCTGTTTGTCATGAGCTTTGGTTGGTTTGTCTGATTACATTTTAGTCATAAGTGTGGGTTGGCGCGTAAAACGCTTCATCTCAAAACTCATTTATCCAAATCCTGGTATTCATCCTTGCTCTATGAAATTTCTGTTTTATGAAATATACAACGACGAGGTAGCCGGTCCTATTGGCTAACAACCCCCTGCATATGTTGCACCGTTCACAACCGCTCCATCTGGGAAGTGCTGTGTCGATCACCATCATCCACAGAGGCTTACTCCTCCATCAGTATACCCCCTCAGCGCAGTTAACACAAACTGTCTTCCATTATTTTAGGTGTTTGTTCATCCACAAAATCCTTCGTGTCATGTTCCATGATAAAGCCTCCTATTCATCTTCCACTAATTCAGTGGTCGGGTCTTTTGTCTCGCATGAAGAACGCTCCATCCCTCAACGGTATACAAGCACTGCTTAGCCACACTGAGTGTTTTGTTCTCATCACACCAGCTAGCCCGAGTTACAGGGGCCGCGCAAAACTAGGTGGCTGCACAAAGATGTAATCGGTAAACTGCCTATAGCGGCCATTTTAACGCAAAGTAGTTACTGGGGCGCCTCAGCATGCTCACAGATATGTCGACTATTTGTCATGCCTCGCAAGGCTTGAGGTCACCAAGGGCTGCGACCTTGGTCTTCCTCATATAACCAGTCCTTTATTTTGAACCACAGAACATAGAACCAATCAGATGAAACTCAATCGGTTTTAAAATTGAAGCCAGCTTCAGCAGAGGAAATATGATGAACAGCAAAAAAGACCGTTATGAATGTAGTACGCTAGGCAGTATGCGTAGATATTCACCTGACCGGTAGGTTAAGAGGTGATTCACTGAATGAAAACCCACCGTAGCTGCTGTAATTGTTTGTTAGTTGTTTTGTATCGCAGGTTCAAGGAACTAGCAGGTCACCGTGCATGCCTACAATGGGTTCATCGTCCCAGCTTGTCTTTCACATTTTGTACCTTCTCAATTTTGATAAGTAGTAGTGACAATTGTTCGGCCTGTACCCCTCCAATTCGGGATGGTTCATGCTCAGCGGATAGCTGGGCATCTACTACCTTGAATTTGAACCGCACGCATTATAAGTATGACAACCGTGAAGCTGATTATTGGGTAATTGACCCGTCACTAGCTTATATATATTCATTATGTCACGGTCGTAGCTTGTCTCACTCGATGGTCGGTTTTAACTATATTCTCTCTCGGCGTCTGGTTAACAGCTCCTTTGACGTTTGATGATGATAAACTAATAAAGGGAGACCGCGAGTCTTACATCTTCAAAGATTAACGGAGAAAAATGTACTTTGCTGTGGGAAAAGTAATTACAAATATGGCTTACAAACATGTCCAGAAAGCGGTCCTGTTCCATCTTCGCCCGCACAACTAATGAGTTTGCATGCTGAGAAATCCGTCGCAATGAGGTGCTCGAATTTACCGAGCGTTTTACGTATACTGAAAGTTGTATTGGTTCCGATTGTAGTGAGACAGATGAAGTCAATGCACGAATCTGCAAGGCTAGGATAGCTTTTGCTAATTTGAGACATCGATGACTACAAGGTGACATTTTCTTAAATCTCAAAGGGCATGTATATCAGGCTACGGTACGGGATGTTTTGTCATATGGCTTTGAGACGTGGCCTTTTCGGGCAGCGGAAGTGTTCGACAACCGCTGTCTCAGGACCATGTCTCATATGAATTGGTGTTGGAAAATTCGTAACCAGGCTATTAGAAAGCGAGTGTTCGCTTGTGCAACGGGGACTGCCATCGACGAATGTGCCGAGTACCAGAAGCTGCGTTGGTTAGGCCATGTATTGCGCATGTCGAATCATCGCTTACCAAGGGGAGTGCTGTTTTTCTTGCGCATTTGAGAGTGACGCAAGCCGAGAGGTGGTTAACATCTGGCCTGTCAAAGTGGAATGAAATAGATTTACTAAAAGTCGGTGCCGTAGGCACAAATCGCATTCCAAGATGAAGACCACGTGATCCCCACAGTGCCTGGTTGGCGATGCTGCAAGATATAGCTGCTGATCAATTTCAGTAGTGTTCTTGTTGTTAGTTTCTATCCAGGTCACCTGAAGTAGCGTCTATAGATGTTGGTCCCTCTGTGATAGACTAGCTTTAGGTCCATTTCCCGCCCACCTTTACTCTTTTCTTTACAAAATTGTGATTACACGACAGTGGTCAGTGTTCAGCACTGACGTTATGCTGTTGATGATGATGATGATGATGATGATGATGATAAAATTTGTGGCATACAAGCGTCATCTTAAATCTTATGAAAACGTTTCCAAAAATTAGTGCACAGAAAAGGGACTGGCCTGTGTTAGTTACAAAATAGCCTTTGCTGACCAAGAGGGGAAATCCAACTACCGACAAATATATCATAAAAGAGTGAATAAAAGATGCGGCGGACGAATTATTCCCAAGAAGGCTAGACGATGTCCAAATGAAAGCTTTCCGCAAACATGATTTGGCATAGTATAGGAGAGGCTGGTGTAAACCTGTCAAAACTAGCTGGTGTAGCTAAAAATAATTCAAATCGAATCCTCTGACACCTGGTAAATTTGAAAGAATTCAAGTATAAAACAAGCCTTTGTGTTTTTCCGCGACATCCATTTCGAAGCTTAAGCTCTGTGACAGCTAAAATCCGACATGATCTGCAAGTAAAAGGTCTTCAAAGAAGTACATAAGAGCTTGTCAACCCACAGGCTTTCGCTGAAAATATTTTATGTGAAACAGTTGGTGGACAAAGAAATATGTGGTCGTTGGCTTGTACGCTGAGCTGGACAATTTGATTGCAAATGTTTCATCGTCAATCGAGGTGACATCATTAGTGCATTGTTAGGGAAGAAGCTCTAGAATCTCTAGTCATGATAGTGTTCACTGTACTGTTTAAAGGCATCAGCCTGATATAGCTGGCAGAGCTTTCTAGCGCACATGAAATTATGTGACCAGTATTGACGAAGTAGCCCCATGAATTTCATTCTTTGACCTCTATCAGAATTCATTGACCACATTGGAAAACAGTCTACATGTTAAGCTTGCTGATTTACTCGCTTCGAAACATAGTAATCCGTCATTTTAATAAGGGCCATCATTTGTGGTTATAGGACACAATAATTTGCGGAGGAACGCAATCAAAGTTCTCTCACCCGGACCGGTACAGTCTAGTGAAGTACCATTCTGATCACTTCGGTATCGCACGAGATGAAAGAGAGGCTCAAATCTCCCCTGATGGCCCAAATATATCCAGTAAAGTCATGGGCACTTTCGGTTCAAGTGATTGTCAATGTTGATTTATCTCACCCAGTTAAACCCTTTATTATTTTAGTCGGAGATTTTCTGTCTTGCGCAATGTAAACTGTTCTGTGTAATTTGCCTAAACAGAACGGTTTTGCGTTCGGAGACATTATCATGAAGCTTCAGGTGTAATCACCGATGTGTAGGAAAAATCTGCACACCACGCAGAACACACCTCACAGAACAGTTTGGTGAAACGACTATTCTTTTGTTCTGCCTTTAGTATCGTCAATCTTGGGATTACAATGAGCCTGAATCGTACAAGAAAGTGACAATCACGTAAGCAGTTAAGTTAGAGTTGTTATTGACAAACGTTGATAGGTGGGCTCTCACTCGAGAGTTATGGCTGATCACGGAGCATGAATTTAACGGCCTTCCCGAGGTTGGGTTCTCATTGATCAGCTTGGGCAAACAAAGATAACTGCAATCTAACAATAAATTCGAACACCAACGTCGACGACATTTACGAAAAATGAAAACAACAACCCGAATGTACGATATTGAACTTCACCACCACTATGTGTACGAATTAGATCAACACGCAGTTGCATCAGTTCGATTTGTTGTTGTTCAAGGACGACAGATGAGTTGGCAAACACGAATTTCGTATGTCCATAGAGCATAAAATTAACAGTCATGCCTTTAAGTTCTCAATCACCTCCGTCAAATATGCAATTAAGTGCATTCTAACGCTCATACCAGACGCGCAACAAGACGTATTCATGAGAACAATAGAAAAAACCGAAACCTTGAACTCTAATTCCACTGTGCATCTATATTCCAACCAGTTTGCATATATTCAAAACATCGTCTTCAACGGACAGCAAGTGCAATATGTGTTATGGCTAGTTTTCAAGCAAATGAGATTTCCTGTGAACAATTTAAGCTCGTTCAGCACAACATGTCTCAGGTACTAGCGAAATACACTCATTTGCAAACAAATTTGGTACCTTTGAATGACCTTAGCAAGTACTCGTCCTAGGTGTTCATTGTTTCAACATTAACTTTCTCATTGGTGAATGGTTCCTTGTGATAATTACATTTTACTGCGAATTGTGTACTCTACTATTTCGTGACTGAATGCCATGGACAGCCAGTCACTGTACGCGCAATTGCTTGGAAAATCGTTAGATTTTAACCCTGAAGTCACCCTGTTTCCTGCTCTTTTTACGTGATGTCCGGGAGGTGGACTGATTGGAAGATCTTTGGATCATACATTAATTAGAGATCATTTAGTGCTTCTTGCGTTCTGACTACATTACATGGACTGTAATTGGTGAAATAGCGTATTCGTCCAGAGGTCCTCACTCCTAGCTGGTTAAAAATCGTAGTCTCAGAGGTTACTCATGGACAGCTGATACTCGCCACAAAACACCAAAAAATTAGAATGTGGGCAAATTTTCATTATGGCAACAGGAAGTAAAACAAGTAGGTCAGCTAAATCACATTCTCCTGTCTTGAAACTGAGCGAGTGCACCCACAGTATTCCGATCATGTGGTAAACACTTCCAACGCTACGAACTGGTAAATGCGTTGACCTGATGTGTTCTGAACCGACATCAACTCCGTAGTTGTGATGGTAATGCTTTCATTACATGTCCACTGCTCTGCATCATCATTCGGTTTGCATGTATGGTGCAGGCACACGTACACCCAGCAGACAAGGGTCAAGCCCGCTACGGTGATGTAAACAGGTGTAGTTTGGTCATGGTAGTGGACAGATGTCATTCAAGATTAGGTTCAATTTTTTCACTGCATTATGGACTCGGACGTTCCGCTCAGTTGTCTTCAGCATGCTTGAGGGGCCTGTGTCACCGGTAGTCGGAATAGACACAACAGAATCCAAAACATGTTTCCCAGTTTGGCAGCTGGTTGGGCACCTGGCGTCCTGTCGCACCAAAGAAACCCGATGCACAACCGCACACGTTTGGTAACGGCACAAATAATTTGTGCTGAGCAGTGTGTGCATCTGAGCTCCATGTGCCCGAAGTAAACCAGAGGGAATGAGACCGTCGGGGAGAATGTAGGGGACGGTTCCAAGACAAACTTGTGGCAAATGGATATGAGTGTACAGTAGGGCTCCATATCGCCTGCAAAGGATTATCTGGTGGCCCGCACCATTCGGGAGACGCATCTTCGGCCAGCTAGTGCCGGCCATCATTCAGCTTAACCAGTACAACGACGGTCGCAGAGATTCACAGCGAGCACCGATGTAGGCATAACACTCCGGAATGTCCGGAGTGTCGGTGCGAGTCCCTTCAAGGTAGACACGAAAGACATAAATAGAATAAAACAGGACAGGGTAAACCGCAACTCAAATCAATCAGATATAATGTAATATAACATACGTGAAATAGATGCGAGGTAGTGATAAAAAGCAGTTTTCAGACTGAACCGAGCAGCAGCCTCTCCGTGGGAAATCACTTACTGCCTACCCAGGTCGTGCCAGTGGACACAACTAAACAGTTAGTATCCACGACGTATGAAAAAGCGTATCTGAATGCTGGCACCACACATGAGGCGCACCCCAGGCCCAGTCATATGAAAAGCAAGTGCGACCCATTATTCAGCCTGGCCGACAAAAGCGGTCGTTACAGAACGCCCATTCTAACAACACTGTAGATTTTCCGCTCCGGTCTATCTAGAGCATTAAAACTGACGAAGATGGAAGAAGCCTAGCAGTTTAACACATTGGCCTTCTCTTTGGATAGACTTTGGTCGGTATCGCCAACAAGCTGGACTCATAAAGTATCCACATAGTGTCCTGTAGTTGGCAACAATTTGATCTGATTATACTCACACTATGGTCATCATTGGAAGTCACTTCTAGGACCCTTACGAACTTAGCACATCGAGTTACTCGGTATGGTAAGGCATTCTGGTACCCTTTGTTTTGTACGATGATGGTCACAGAAAGTCCACTGTAGCAGCGTCTCAGGATTAGATATCTGAAAATCCAAGAAAGTGAAGGTAATCTGGAGATCTTACCCTGTTCGCCAAAGTTTTGCCGATGGATCACTATGTGTCGGTAGGGGGTTGACCAATCCATCACGACCGCAGTCGCTGCAGATCCGGATTCTTAAGTCTCCAGGTTCAACAGCCCCACGATTTCCCTACGGTTTTGTAGGCTCCGACTCTCTGATAAGAAGCTTGCAATCGTTGGACTAACTAACTCCTGTTAGGACCATTTCCTTCCACTTTACCCTGTTTTGTGCTTCTGCTTCACACTTCACGAAGCTCACGCCACCAGTTTTTAGACTTTCGATCAGTGTCCAGATATTTAAGACTTTGCATTACAATGATCCGTTTCTTGATACTCAACTGGCCATACAAAAGCTGCTTTGGAATCCTCTCCCTTCCCACTCAGCAAACATTGCAACGACCACCTTAGACGGTTGAATATGATCACACCCTCCATTCCCTCACGATGAGCCTTACTTGAGGACCTCTGTGTCGAGCAGTTGTCCAGCTATCTGAACAGCATATATCGGTCTCAGGCATTAGACGTCATAGCTACTTAGCTCCACAGGTTGTGCCGATGTATGTTCACTGTTTCAATGTCCTACAAGAGGACAGAGGCATCCATTGCTTTTTAGACGTGAAACTAGGTTCGATTGTACACGCCCCGATTCATCCAAGTTCACTTCTCAAGTTTGTCAAAGGCCAAACTAGCCTTGGCAACACGAGATCTCACCTCACGGCGAAAGGTCAAGTCAGCAGACAAAATGCTTCTCAGGCAGCAGAATTCCGTACAGTAGCCCACAAATTCCGCCACGGTCTTTATGTGCGGAGTATTGGGGACCAAATCCGAGGCGGGTTGGTGCAGAACTGTGCTTTATGACCACGATTGGGACACGTAACTGCTAGACAATTTCGGCCCAAAACGTCCTTTGATTTTTCGGTGCATCGCCTGCAGACCTTCGGTCACTACACTCCTATCAAATACTATGCTTCTTCCTGTTCGATTAAATTGCCAGGCTATTGCATTCAGGTTGTACAGGTAGTCTACACTTGGTGACTAACATGTGGAGTGGTCTCCGAGTCTTCACACCTACCCTAGAAGTGTTCAGCAACTGAATTCAAATGATTATTCTTCTAAAGTCAGATCTTCACCCACCTCTGTTTGACTTTTTTACGCCCCTACGCTACAAACAGGGACTTAAGTGGTGGAAATTCCAAAAAGGGTTATGTTATCCACAGCATGCACACATAATTGAGTACAGGTCCATCTTTCCCAAAGTGGCTTTCTGATATTGAACCATAGTTTACATATTTGATTATCTAAGTAATCCAGCTATCCTGGTGGGCTTCCGTAGGTTTTGAAAGAGCACTTGCATATGGTGCCGATCAGATGAGGTGCTGCTTGCAGAGGATTTATTCCCCTCGACTCGCTTTTCCAAACAGAGATCACCGCAGTCCAATCAGCTTACGGCTATCGGTCAGGGAAGTTGACTGCACGCACTAGGTGAATATCATCAGACATTGACTGGATAGTCAGGTGGGTTCACTGTACGCGACACTCATTCTGAGATAGGTGAGGTTACCTGCAGCACCTTCTACCATGATGATGGGTCAAACTCAATGGTCAGTGCCTGCACAGTGTTGTGACACCTAAACCAACCATCGCTTACCACTTGTTAATGTGATTTTTGTATGATGTGACCAATGCTAGTTTATGCTATCTATGTTGCTTGGTATGTTGAGACAGGATTACAGCCACATCCAACAAGGTTGATTTGTGTGAACCTATCTGTGTATCAGTCCAGTCGACCCGAGCTACCGTGCCCGTTCTACCTGTTCAACGTGGTCTTGTGTGAGGACAGGTATGTTGGGCCCACACATATTTAGTGTGTATCAAACCTGTCCATGTGAACATGAATACGAGTGTTTGTAACCACTGAATCATTTCAAAGAAACTACACCTGAACACCTAGAATATTGAAAATCTATGTCTGATAACAATCTATATTCCAATACTGAGCTTCTTGAATTCATGACCAACATCAATAATATCCCGTAACTTTTCATTGTGGACTGCTCTCAACGCGGGTACATCAATCCGTTTGCATCCACTGCAGCCTGCATGTTCAAGAGAATGCCGAAAATAACCAGTCACAATGAGTATTGCTGAGGAGGACGGTAACAAACCTCAGTTCAAATTTGGCGGCTACTGATTAAATTTCACAGAATTCTGAGACAACCGTTGTAATATTACGTGCTGAATAGAGTAAAATGAGAGGACTCCAGGCATGAAAAGGAGTTTGACAACAGATGTCTACCTGAGGATAGGTTTCCTTGGCCCGATTAAGCCCTGAAATGCTGAAACTGAGGTCGGAAGGTTTCAGTCGCTTTCATGCCATCCATCCCATCTCATTGCATGCATTCTCGAAGTGTCAAAGTTTTGGATTTTGCTGTGGTTGATTGATCACTATGTCCTGTCCTTAGTTTAACACACAATCTTTGTTTGGATTTCCATCGGGGTTCTTTACTATTCTCATTGGGCTATTTTATAACATTCAACATTCATCTTAAGAGGAGCACGAGGGCGTCCTGATACGAAAAAGTATCATATGGTTAGCGACGTGCACGTAGAATACACGAGCTCCATGTTGCATCCATTAGTTCCTGACGTAGAAACAGCTTACAACTCAACCGGGGCATTGGTCAGTCAGACACAACATCATTCTCAACCAGCAGGTATTAATGTATTCATTATTGCACTTGAATACACAATAAACTAAGAGCAATCCAGATGATCAATAAATCAGTGAATGTGGCCGGTTCGTATAAAAACACGAATGTGAAACTAGTTGACTGTACAGTGAACCTCGTTCAATGGCTGTTTTGTTCAGTGGGGTCTTTGGCGTCATATTTTTTGCTGCTTCGTTCGGATCTAAGTGGGGCAAAAGTGAAGGTCAGTCTCCCTCTGCACTTCTGTGAAATTATCACCACTCTCAGGACTTTGTAACACCCTGTTATGCGTCAGGCGACAGACCATATCAGCTAGAATTAGGATTGCTCATCAGTGTTTAGATCAGACGATCGTATTGAATGTATCCTTCTGGGGTAATTTCATATGTGTGTCTGTCAGGTGATTTTGGCACAGATGTTGCTTCAATATGCTTTTCTCTGTGTCCGGATGGGAGTCATCTAGGTTATGTAGCCTAGCACATTCTATCACCGGACTATGTTAAATCATCATCCGTCATCATGTTTACTCCATGCAAGAAGTTTGTCCATTTTAGTTCTGAAAATGACTATGCAGGAATCTTATTCTGTACACTCCCACTCTCTGATTCCCGAATTGTCAGATTCGAACAGAAACGTGGACACCAATTAAAACGTGTTGGTCCTAGTTTCCTGTATTGCTAGTATATTGTATGCCTACCATTGAGCAAAGTTCAGTGCATTGGTAGGACTTGTTGCCAGAGATTACCCATCAGCATCGTTGAAATACTAAAACTAATTGTCACTTTTCATCTGGTCATAGAAATCATCGTCGAGTTTGATGCGAACGGCACAGAAGAAAGCAGCTCGAACAAATGTGCAGCGGTGAGTACACGGTTTCATTTACGTTTTTCGAAACTTCTCATTATGAAACATCTACATGTAGTCGAACAGCCTGTTCATCACCAATTGTTTGGATAGCCACTTGTTCTGGTACACATTGAATCCAATTGGGTGTTTCTGAAAACCGAACGCTTCAATGACAGGGATGGCCTTTGATCATCGGAATGTGGAATATTAGTGAACAACTGATGGGATGGATCCACTGTCTCTGTTAATCAGGTCACCACCCAAGTGATTCAGTAGTTCCACGGTATAAATCTCCCCACATAGTTATCCGATCATCGTGTTTTGAATCACTTCCAATGTTATGACGTTACAACACTAAAAGCTTATCTGTGGGTGGCTAACAATCTCACAGCTTTTGTAATGGAGTGGACCATTTTGACTTCCTTTAAAAGTCCTTGGGACACTCGTGACCCATTCACTTGAAACTACCTAACACAGACGTACCGAGGGAAAGAGTAGTCATCATATGCGGCACACCCACAAACTGACCCTTAATAAACATATCCGGCGTCACTTTGTCACTCTTCCATCATCTTTTAGGCCCCACAAGTTTGTCGGTACAATTGAGCAAAATACTATCTATTCATTTTAGAGACACTGGAGAACTTCAGGTCTAATTCGTAGTGAAATACCTATACATACATTTCAGTTTTAAATTACCAATGCTCTCTTTCATTTCACTGCAAATAACATGTTCGAGTGCACTCGACTTTCCCAATGTGTCCCAGGTCAACCAGATTGGGCCCACACCACATCCAATTCTAAAGCGGTTGTATTCTTTTACCGCGTTTCGTTTCAGCTCAAACGAGGTCGATCACAGTATTGGAAACACGGAAGGCTACACCACTGCGAATTTGTCGAAGAAAAGGATGGAGTACGGACGTTTATCGTCAGCGTCGATCGTGGAAAATTGCCTTCTGATCACGACATGTTGCAGTCGGACTTATTTTTCTGGACCCTAAACCGACAGCTAAATTTGGATAAAAGAAGATGCCAAACTTTGGTTGGTGAGTACTAACTGTTTAACATTTCCTCGCCGTTGCCAAACTAGCGATGTTCCAAAAGTCGTTCAGTAAACGCGCGACCGCAAAATAACTGACTGGTTCTACATTTTTCAGGATCACGAAATATGCCTGCTACATCGTCAAGTAAGATCCACAGTTTGGTTTGGTTATGAACCGTCAAACTCAAACATCTAACTCTTGTTTTAGGAACATCGAAATGGTGCTTCAGCCTGTTGATTCACTGTACCTTTTAACCAACTGTCACTAAAATTGGTCTCACGGTTTCCCTGAATCAGCAAAGGCAAAAATCGTCACTTTTCACGGTGGTATCGCAGTATCATTCAATCAATCAACAATTAGCATCCTAGGTTTCATTGATGACTTGATGTGCATGGGGAAATGCGTACCTCCTAACCGACCGTATTACTCGGTTGCTGCAAGGGTGTTCGCTAAGGATTGGATGCAAACTCCTCGTTGGTCACAAGGCCGTCGCTATTTGTACAGGCTCGTACGAAATGCATTATCCAACAGTGAGACGCTGGGTCTAATTTACCGCCACATGAGAGGAAAAGAGGAAGTTCAGAAAATGAATGTTCTGGGATCTACACTTCTATGAGCACCAGGTTCGCGCAGAGGACAGCAGATATTGGTGGCTGTTCATAGGGTGATTGATACAGATCAAGGCGGATATACTTGTGATTTTATTTAGGATAGGAATTGAACCATTTTCTCAGCAACGTGGAGTAAAACTGGACCGTGCCCCTGTGATGGTAACATCGAAAGTAGCACTTCATCCACAATGAACTTAAGGATTTGGAGACGACGAACAGTAGCGAACTCGTGGTCGTATACACATTGCCTTTCGGATACAACTTCACCGATGGCAGATGTGTGTGTTGCATGTTGCGCAAGTAGCACCCACAACAAACCGTTTCTTGTATATTTTCAGGCGTCAAAATCAAGCAAACTTCTGGTTACGCTCGCTAATGCACTCGGTTCACACGAGAGTCGACTATACACATTCTGCAAAGGCAGCTGATTACCGATTCTACGTTAGCCGGTCACCAAGTTCGAAGAGCAGATCAGCAGCCACTTGGTCAACCACCAACTAACACGCCAGAGCCACCCATAATCAAACACGTAAAAGAGTAGCTCGCCGTGAATGATGATTGTTTGAGTGAACTCTGGAAATAGTCTTACCAATATTTTGGATTTCAGATGCATACTGTATTCACGGATACCTTAATCAGGAAAATAACCTAAATAACGACTCTCAAAACTCCATGTCATGGAACTTTAGTTTTGCTTCAGTTCCAACTATTCTATCTAAAAAACTAAAACAAACATGACTTTGCTAACCTTTTGCAGCATTTCGACTCACGAACCCGGCACAAGATTCGGACATTTGCGAGCAGGTAAACTGTGCTATCTTGTGCATGAATTGTCACTCTTGATATTCCTCTGAATAAAAACTCATCTACAGTCTACATTTTACATTGCAGCTTGATTCGGTTCTACCCGAAGGTGTTGATCTCACAAGCTGTGTACAAGAAAATGGTCCCGTTGTCTTTTTTCGTTCACAACCCCTACAAGTTCATCGCATCGCTCTCTCAGTGCCAATACCGAGATCAGGCTATCTGCTCTTATTACAACGGATGAACAGACATTTTCTGCGATGTCGCTACAATATGTTCGCAGTCTAGTTACTGGAGCTGACGTACACGATAACCAAGGAGTAAGTCTCGTTTTCCGGTAGGTTTCATAAAAATAGTTCTAATACGAAGTTTCCACATCGTGTTATGTTGCTCAGGCGTAGATGGGTGGCTTACCACGGAGGTTGCAATCCTGAAATCGACTACTCAAGTACTCATGAACAAAATTTAGTAAGCACGTAAAGACTCTGCGTTATCGATCAAACTGGAACTAAACAAATACCAGCAGTGACATGGGATTCCTATATATTTTCTGATACATATTACTTGTTAAGCGTTTCTAATTAATCGGACATCTTGTGAAGCTCATTCACAACGAAACTGTAGAGGGGGATTCGTAATATTCTAAGAGCGGGCTTAAAAATATGACAGAATAACTGATACCAGATGCATCCCTGTGAAACAAAATTTCGACTTTGAGTTGTAATAAGGGTATAATTTAGTATCGCTTCAATCCAGCCAAAAAATACAGCTGAGTGAAAAGGGGAACAAATCAGGATCTCAATTTTCATTTTATTTTGTAAGAGATCATGATAAGCCTCTCCGAAATTCGGACTCACGTTCTTTTGTATAGTCTCGAGCCTATGCTAAAATACATCATCGGTAGTTTATTCCGTCAAGCGAACCGACACAAACGGGGAGGCTCACCCTTGACTGTACCCTCATCGTGGAAACGTCAAACACTGATGCGGAAGGATGTTGCAGCCAGCCCTTCAACAAGTGGTAGTGACCAGAGTGTGTTCAGTTGGCAACTCACGCGCTGACTCAGCACACGCATCCACAATGTCCTAATCAGCGAGTAGTTTAGTCTACATTTTGGGACACATTTGTTCACTTTAATACATACTTTAAAAACACCTCGACACAAGCAATGGTTTCACAACTGTTGGTTCACAGTTCAGAGTCTGCTTCCACTGGGGCATTGTCAAGATCTGACGTTGAGGAATCACAACTCCCAGTTTACAGTGATGACTGCGAAATCGGCCTTTTCTACCAGGATTTGAGGACCCGTCAACAGATCCCAGGGGAGTTCCCACAAGGAATTTTTCTGTGATGAATATTTCATGAACTATGCAGTATTGATCAACTCGTGTGCTTCGCTTCTAAGGAAAACAGTAAACGTATGAATATGTCTGTGGTGATACTTTTTTGGCGAAAGATTTTGTTAAGTGAGTGTGTTAACCGTAACGTAAACTTATGAAGTAGATACAGTGCTCACAAGGTTTGCTTGTGGCTAGCAACATGCAACCTGACGTTGAAATGATAAAAGACTGCTAATCAGCAACCGGCGGCCACAATCATGACCCAAAAAGTTGTAAATACTTGAGACGCATTCGACTGCAGTGTTTGATAGAATGCAATCGAAGCACTGTCTCTTGTTGAATCCAGAGACTGAGATCTACATGGGTTGGAAGAAATTGTGCACTAATTAATGGTGTGCCACTGACGTGTCTTCATCGACAGTATCACCTTCAATATCGTGTGCCACTTGTTGTTCATAATTTCAGAATGCTCGATGAGTACCGTTCCTCAGAGATGTTACTCGGTTCGAAAATCATTGCTTTACTATATCACATGGTAGTCTGATCAACCAATCTATTCCGTTATTAGTGAAACCTAGCACCAGAATGTGTTTCATGACTAAATTTAAAGCGTGCGTTTCTCAGCTCTCAATGCTCGTAAACTGCTTTATAAAGGTTATATCGTGATTGGACAGCATCCAGCGGGATAATTTTCGGCGGTCTTACAACCGCACTTATCTGCTTCCTACAATATGTACGATATCATTCATCCACTACTATGCAAAATGCCTTCCCTTTACACTTTTCAGTGCTACTGTCCTCTACAACCCACATGCCTCATTCTGACTGTGTCCTTTCGAATAGTAACAATTCTCCGTGTTTTCACACGCTTTGTTTCTGCGTTTGCGAAGTGGAACGCTAAACCTACCACCCTACAATCTTCATATGCTAATCGGTTCACTTAGAAATACACTTTGCCTTGTTTTTGCGGTGCACTTCCAAGTTCTCAATTGTGGGGTAACTCAAGTAGGTAACCGAAACAATCTAACTCATAAAATTACTCACTGCCTGTCTTCTACTTCCCAGGGTTAATAACTTTATCGGCATGAAGTTGGAAACGATCGAATATTCGGACAGTGTAGAACGGAGTGAAAAAATTCCCATTAGCAAAGATCTGGGAGTGAGATCAAATGTCATACCCAGACACTTATCACGTAAGACTCAAAAATGTGCACGTACAAACAGATACCGACGCACAATGCGGTAAAAGGTACACCTTTGAACAAACAGTTGGAAACCAATTTATAAACAGTCATTTTCAAGTAAACATTGGTAGTCCTTCCTACGCAACAAACTCGAGCGCGAAACCGTCCACTACCATAAAAATTTGTTACTATTTGGGAATATCTCACCACAGCAAGACTATAGAATGAGCAGAATAGATCCCTGTTTGCAGAAGACAAAACAATAAAACCACGTAACTCTCAGAACAAGAACAATCCTGAATCTCGACCGCTGACCGCTTAAGCAATCACCAGCGGAGGCTCTCTGTGAACCTAGTCAGCGTGTGCAGTAATAACAGTTGCGTCAACTCGATCCGTACAAAAAAGTATCTCACCGAAATTATTTACTGTATGCAGCAGCATGAAAGTTGCCACGTGAATTTTACGACGAATATTGCATCTCTCTATGACCGACTTAAATGTGTACACATGCAGATCATGTTGCGAACAAACGTGTATATTAATAGGGTTACTGAAGCCAGTGGCCTAGAGTCGATCAGGACCCCGCGAGTTGATCTCTACAATTGTCCAGCGTAGCAACACTGGGATCGTGAAGGTCGTGTTGTTTTCATTACTACGTGGTAGAATGTGAAAGTCCATTCACTTTTTAATACCGCGAGTCACAATATTGTTCGCAAATGCTGTACTCAGCGTCTTAATAGAACATGTGAATGAACCACAATATTTTGCGAATTTTTCGCGGTTTCGGGATGAAAGCACTCCCTAATCAATGCTTTACTTGATAGGTTACTCAGCGTACCACTGTTTCCAATCCAACAGATCGTCAATACAGATGTTTCGCATGTGATAATCTTGCTAGGAGCCTAATGCTTGTCCTGCTATTCAGTGCGGCAGATTTATCGAACCATCAAATGCTATTTTGTCTCGCTTAAGTAGTTAAAAATCAGACAATCTTACCAAAAACCTGATCAACCGGATAAGAGGTGTCTCCAGAAGAAACGAGTGTGTGACAATACGAGCGCTCCCCTCAGGAAGAGAGTCGTGTAATGATAAATAAATAAATAAATAAATAAATAAATAAATAAATAAATAAATAAATAAATAAATAAATAAATAAATAAATACNCACTTTGGTTACTTTATTATCTAGATACAGTTAGGGTTTTAAGAGATGAAATTTTGTGAATTCCAGATACCAATAACATTTCTCACTTGAAGAACGGAAGGATTCAAGGGCTTGCTCTCTTGCAATTAGTTTAAGAGAAGCCGTCAACGCTTCACCACTGTACCGGTGGGAGAATATAATCCGATGGACAGATGTATCATGGACCCCCACTATGAAGGGAGTTAAATCTATCTAATCTGAAGCGGAATTCCAGTTAAAACGATAAAGTAGTTAGATGTACTTTGGTGGTGCTTGAAACACAGGAGACGCATGCACCGAGTCTTGATGCATTATCGTACGTTGTGAGAAGTGAAACCTTAAAGAATCTGGTTGGTCTTAAAGGGACTATTCAAAGACCAATAAGGCTGAATTGTTCATTCCGTTCCATTCTCCGTCCTCTCATCAATCTTCCCCCATATTTCTGTATGGGTCAGCACCCAGGCCTCAAATGTGAATAAGTGTCAAGTCTGAAAATTTGGATAGGTCGAGTTATCCGGTGAGTGGATATTCAGCTGCAGAAATGAACTGAGTGAAATTGGTGTGACACTAAGTTATAATTTTCTCCATCCTTACCGTCATAATCATCAGTTGCAGCTGCACCAGTGGCCTATCATGAGCACTTTCCTGCTGCACAACCACGGCATTTTATTTGATTAAAGCGCCAAATAAATACCGTTAATTTGTTTAAGCACCAACGTGCTGCAATAACCCTCCTGATTGTTGGTATTTTCTCGGGCAAAAAATGAGGCTCTCGTCCTTCAGTTTTGAGCAGTCCGCTCCCAGTTGCATTCCGCCAAGCACTAGACCGCCTAAGATTCGCGTATCATAAACTGATGTGAGTGGGATCTTGCAACATGGCCTTAATTATTTCCTGTGATTCAAAGTTTCAGCACTTCTGACCTGCACATCTCGTTATGCTAAGTACGTCTGAAGGTAAAATGATCTTCTACTGAGGCGATTCAATCCACGCAGGACGACACGCAATGGAAACAAGTTGACACTGGCGACTGCGTGAGACGTCAGTGCAAGTAGCAGATTCTCAAGCATCCTGGGCACGGCAGAACCCAACGTGCAGGCTGACAGTTCGCAATAGGATGCTTCTACCTTGTCCACATACAGACATAGCTCTCTAGTAACATCTTGCAACGTTCTCTTCCATTTAATGCTAGTCAAAATGTCGATGGAAACTATGTACAGATTTGCTTGTGGTGCCACATGAATATCGTTCCAAATGAAATATGGGGCCGTTTGCATGCAATCCATTCACTTGTAAAACATTACAAACGAAAGATTCAGATGCAATTCAGTTGAGTCTGTCGTTATCACAAATTCGCAAATGCATGTTTATCGCCAAATCTTGCAGCGTTTGTTCATTACCCAAGAGATTAGATAACCTTGTGGAGGCCTAATAGCCTCTTGTGAAGACATCGCGGTAGCCATCGTTGGGTACCTCTGCAAAATTTCCGATATAGCCTCTCCGGAATCCTTGTGGCCCAATTAATATCTTAGAACGACGCCATCAAGTTGAGGTGAACCAAGGTGCTCTGAATCTGGTATGAAACCCGAAGCGTTGCACATTCCTCAAGATATCCTAACTTCAAATCAGGTACTGCTTGGATTTCTAACGAGAGGCACTTTTGAATTCATTCTGATTCATCTACAAAAGTTTGACAGATATCTCATGAAGATTTGCGGAACGTTCTACGCCGAAAAATAGTTATTGTTGAATGAATAAATGTTAGGGTAAAATACACTCATTTGCAAACAAATTTGGTTTTGCGAGAGGCTCACCTGGAACCCAGCTGAATCTCTCGTTTGCGATGTTTCCAGGTTTCAATTGGAACATAAGGTTGACGGAAACTCGGGGACTGCGCCTACCTGATGAGCCCCAAGAAGGGCGAAACCGGTCGTGGGCTGCCGAGGAATTTTCAGCAACCTTATGAGTAGTGCATTACGAATATGAATGTTAGGGTAATTATGCGCCAAATGATTTGGATCCTTTTGGATATCGATATTAAGGTTATCCCGGTTGGCTCCTCTTACACATTCATAAAAGACCATGTTACATATTCCCATAATCTATGCGCCGTTACTCTCAGCCACCTGAGACAGTTTCGGCGAAATTTGTGAAAGTCTCATGATTTTCACTTACTGAGTGTCGAATGGTTGGTCTTTCTATACAAACCGCTAGCCATGTCATTCTTCCTCGTCTAGTCACTGCAAACAGTTACCTTTTACCTAGTTCTTCAAATTTAGATGCCACTATTTACTAAATCTTTGTATACAGACTTATTGGCTTTTTATATAGTTTTCGCGCATCAGTGCAGACAACTTCAATCAATTTGACAGGTCTTTCCCGATATGCCTTGGCCCGCTGAACCAGCTACCTAGCGGAAGTTCAGATCTGAAAAGAAGGCTTTTTCATTTCTCTTACGTCTGTGCTCTTTCCTGGTCCATTCACTTCATGAACCCAGTCAATTTTTTAGTCCGTCCAGCGAAATCCACAACAGGTTGCACGTTTCTGGTCTAACAAGTTCCCATGTGTTCTCTAGCCTCCTGTTAAAAGAATGTCTCACCACAGTCCCGTTCCTGTGGCTAGGTATTTTCAGTAGGCAGACTAGATTACCGACAAACTGTTCATGTCATTCTTCTTCCCCAAGAAAGCTACCTTTGAGTTATGCCAAATTTTTTGTACTTTCCATCGACTAAGGTCTTTCGAGAAGACTCTGTGTAGACACATGACAAGAAATCTGGATTTTTCGACCCATCACAAGTCCCTTATCTTTAATACCGTGCAACTTTTTGGCCCTAAACATGCACACAGCTATATCATAATGGGGCTGTTATTCAGGTTTCTTGGTAGAGAGAGGCCACCCAGCTCATTTGCTGGCAATAACGGACCGTGTTGTAGTTAAGCTCTTGTTGGATTATTCACGAATGAAACCCGAAGCTAACACGTGCAGGTTATCAACGTTGGTGTTGTTCAAGACATCATCCTATCTCTCTTCTTGCCTTCCTGCTACATTAAAGATTTCTTGTTACTAATACCTGTATGCTGAGGATGAAGTTAGTGAACACCTCCCTTACGAACCTGGGCTTTCGCTCACATTCAATTCACTTCATTGGTTTACTAAGCTGGTGTTCTCTTGATTTTAAACATACCACTTTGGACGTATCCTTCGGGTTTTTGATCCCTAAGCGCCATTTTGCAATTTCTTTAAAAACGTTAACACTAATGGACGGGAAACCCTATATCCAGTTCTGCAAAAGCCCTTCAATCACTCATGGACCCGCACTTTTCCATGACCTGGAAACGTTCCAATAACCTTGGATTAATTACGACTCTTTGATTATCATTCTTGGTGTCCGGGGTCTTCTGTTACCTAATAAGCTTACAAATAGTTGTTACACAGCCCCTCTCATTGAAGAAATTGCTACTCTGTTCGGTTTTCCAGACAAGAATATACTTTGTGCTGTTCGAGCTCAAATGTAGTGTATAGTCTGGTATCACTCACTTTGTATTCCTTACTGACAATCACCCCACAGATTGTGGTAATTATTCGTTCGAAATCACCACTACACCCTGCTCCTTTGTTAATGGGTTTGCCTTTGAATACTGGGTCATGACTGAGAACCAGTTGTTTTTTGGTTGTTGATCAGGTGGCTGTTGATCTGTCCGCCGAGCCTGGCAGTTGGCTTGCAAACGTTACTCGAATGCACAGTATGCTGAAAAATCCCTGTAGCTTGATATGGTGAGCGCGCTTCACTGATCCGATAAAAATAAACAATAATAATTCTAAAGCTAGCACTTTTTCACCGAGATCATCAGTGCCTAATGAAACGGGAATCCCGCCACACGATCTGAAGAACAATTGTTGGTAGCAGAAAATGTTCGTTGTCTTGAAATCCTCTATAAATGTGTTAGTCCTAACGGATCCTACGGAGCAAGACACTGGCAGAACACTGTGCTTGCAACAGGCGATGCGAAAAATTGTATGCTTTGTTCAAATTACATTCGAGCGAAGTCCTTGCGGGGTAAAATTGAAGCGTGGCTGTGACACGTGAGCTTTCTATGCACACAGTGATAGATCTATTTGTGTCATATAAAGAATTACTCCAATGTGTTCTGATTTTCTGCACGACTTTATTCTCCTTGCATGCCTGTTTTTGGAAGAATGCGACGAACTTATTTCGGGACGGATAAGGGCTATTCACAATGTCGTCTGATCTGTTAAACACCCAGCCGTGGCTGTATAATGAAGTAATAGAAATAACTTTGTCAGCCTGTTTTCAGTTGTTCCAAAGATTGTTATTTGAAACAAAATATTCCGCCATATTTTATGACATTATTCTCCACCAGCAAGGGACGCATCCGCTGATACATCAGTTCTTCAGCTTGTGCCCAAACACAGTTCACGTCGTGCGCGTCTCGAGTTTCTTCATCCATCCATTGATCAGTCAGTCAATACATGCGACATTTGTTCGGACAAAAAGATAGGAAGACGGAGAGGTGAATGGAGGAATTTCGTACAGTCCTATCAGTATCAGGACCAACAACCATAAAAACGGGTTTTATTGCACTCATTAAACTGAGTGAATCATGTGATTACGGGTCGAGTAGGTCAGCCAACCAGTTCACCGGTTGATCGGCCACTCAAATTTCGTTCATACTTGAAGTCAATCTAAAACTCATCTGCTGTTAGTAGACGATTTGGAAATTCTTCAATGGAGTTTTCGTCCTGTAAATGAAGTCAATCTATGCCGATAAGCCTAGAGGCCCTGCACAAGGGTTTCGTCCTTATTGGGGATCATCAGCAATGCGCGCCTCTCGAGTCCCTAAGAGGAATGGGACTCGTAAACTCCTGGCTAGTAGTTGAAGACTAAACAATTCGGCGACGAGCGCCCGATCAGCAGTGTGAGTTACACGCACTTGAACAGGAAAAAGCCCCACCCATTCTTATTATTTGGTGTTAGAAATTTCATGTTTTGGGACACTCAGTGCTATACAGGTAGATGACTGACAATTGGTGTCCGCCGACAGAGGGGAGGCGAATGAATGCGTCTCGCGCTGGCTTTCAAATCAGAATGATGCAAGATGGGCCGTTGTTATAAAGAACACTAACATGGTCAGTTCATTGGCTTGCCTTTTCATCAGGTCCTCTTGTTCATTAGGGATAAGCAAGCTTCAAACGAACAGTTGTAGCAGTTCGGACGACTGTAGGGGACAGTTGCAAGTCAATGTAACGAGCTCTAAATGGCAACCGATGTAATATGTCAGTACATCGAACGAACTTACGGTATGCAGAGGGAGTAGAGGACGGAAAAGATCCGTGAGGCGGAAACAATCTAACAGTCACGAATGAAGCAAAACATGCCGAACAGACTGAAGAATTACAAAAGGTGACCAGCAGCCCCGTGCCCCAACACGTCACAGTTGCAAGTGTTGCATATCGCGTACCGTCACACCTATAGTGCGCGCGAACTACACCACGGTCAGACACAATAGGGGACCAGATCCAGCATGGAACGACCTTGGACACGTGCTGGTCGCATGGTTTGTGGTCAGGTTGGTACGCGCCTTAGATCCATCTAGACCGTCAACGTTTGATTCCAGGCAAGACTAACTTCCCCTTACAGGAGGCACTCAACCACAACGGTAAAAAACATAAACAGTGTTGAACACATACGTAGAGGCGGTAGAGTGAGACGTAAGCAAGTCGTTAACCGTCCGTTGCATAAATCACCACTCGAAGCTCGCACTGGATAGAATACGAGGACGGGAACAAGTGAAATGAGAAACGCAGAGAATTCAGACTACTTGGCAGTAGCAGTAATAACGTGAATTTTTACATCGTGGGGAGAAGGTTATACCATTTTGTTGAGATCAATAAAATTACGAGGGCGTTTTTTTTCTATAGAGACGGTATTTGGGTGCATAAAATGCTCGACTGACATTAACACCCGGTTGATGGGTCTAATTTGTACCTTTGTTGCATCCCGCTTGACGCTCGTAATTGCTGATACTTTCGTTCATTTGGTTGGAGATGTACCGGTAAGATGAACGGCGAGCAAGTAAGCATCATTTGACCCTGGTCGGGTCCAGCTGATGTATACCTCTCCCACACGTCCAGTTTACTTTACAGAAATGCTAGTTGTCTGTCATTGTTCCCGTAACAGATGAACCTGTCGCACATCTACGGAAAACTAAGCATCCAGCCAAAACTGGCACTTGCAAACAGTAATACACCCACCTGTTCTCTCCTTGCAACAATTTCTCCTGATAGAGTGGGATTTTTTCTTTGAAGACTTCGATTACACAAACGGCTACATCAAATCGGTCTGGACAGCCGTTGCACCTAATTATGGATACTACAGCATAATCCGAGTGTTATTGTCAACTTCGTGTCCAGCATGGAACCCACTTTCGACGGAAACCTTTGGACAATGTTCCCTAACCGTTCACTTGCCGTTCTCCTATCTTAACAGACTAATCTTCCCGCTTACTTAGGTACCGTCTACCGACACCTGACCTGAAAAATTACATATATAGTTTTCTATTCACTATTGCCGAACAGTCTAATATTCGGTAAAATGATATCCAACAGGGCCCGACTGATTAGCAGGATCCTAACTCTTTCTCAAAAGGCAATCGACCGTGCTCACGCTCAAGTTGAGTTATTTTCCAGCAGCACAGAGCATAATGCATCAGAAAAGCCACAGAGATGATAAAGTATTTAATTCATGAGCATCTGTAACAACTGTGTGATACGGCGAAAAAACACTTGAACAAGTACGACGAAACGCCGGAAAAGATGTCCAGATTCAGTTATTGTCGGTGGTGGGAAGATATGACATGGAGTCTGTGGAGTGAAGAGATGAACATTTCTTGAATCCGAAGAGAGCATCAGCGGAGTGAGGGCAATCGCCAGTTGGACACAAAAAAATGACAGTGAGTTATTCACACAAAAAAAAGAGAAAAGTCAAGTGCGATAGAATCAACTGGATGTCCAGTGAGTACTAATTGCTATAAAAGGATCAGTCGCGGTGACTCGGTTTCTTGACTGGTTTGTGGAGTCGTCGGCAAAATATACTGTACATTCGATACGATTGGGGACGGGAACTGGTCCGTTCGGACATACCTATCTACTGCCGACTGAGTACCAGTAGGATGAGATGGGACCGTCTGTTGGCAAGTGACTGGCGTTATGTTTGGAATATTCTTTTCTCTGCAGTCCAAGGAAAGGGCGATCTGTTCGCCATGCTCAGCCCAGTTAACGGACAAATCTGCACTGGTTTCCAAAACGGAGGAATCGCAGACAGGAGGCCACGGAACAGGAGCTGGTACAAGTGAATAGGATGCTGCGGTGACTGGCGCAGTGACAAAACGGGGATTGTATCCCATGGATGAACCCATGTTGGGACCCATGTGTTGCACAACGGATTTCTGCAGAACAAAATCTACTGGTGAGGGTAAACTCGATGAATGGGTCATAATGAATTGAACAGATGTCATAGGCACTGCCGAAACGTTGTTCGTCGTAGTATCCGAATGTAGTGCGGTAGTGGCATTCCTTACCGGAGTGGACTGCTGTTCGATGAGGGTCAGCTGGGGGGGTGTAATGACGCAAGATCGGCTACCCACAGGGGATATAGACGTAAGTACTCGAGTCACTGGCGGCGATGTTGTAGAAACCGAAGTTGGCTTCATCGGCTCCGGTTGTTGACATGGCTGCGTAGAATCATCAGAATCTGTGTTGTCGAGGGGTGGTTCTGGAGAGTCCGGCACACAGATACGCAACGCAGGAGAGGAGGGCGAAGTTGGACTAGACGATCGAATTCTTGTTTCATGTGGCGGAATGAGTCTCGGGGGCGGTGTCACAGGGGAAGTCGAAGGGTGCTCCCGGAGTGAAAGTGGTGGCTCAGAAGCCGATGGGGGCACTGCTTCAAGCGGGTTATCTCGTGGTTTCCATCGATGGCTCGACTGACCCAAAAAGTGGCTGTGAATCGGGGAATGGAAGTGAAGATTGCGACAAACGCGCCTCAGTCTATAGTCATAGACGCTGCGACACAAGAACACGTTCGATGGAGAGACAGAATCTGGGATGTGTTCATCAAGAGCAGCGGCTTGCTGGACAATGAAAATATATATTTAAGGGTTAGTTTACGATGAGACATAAAATAAATCGGATATTTTCGCGTCCTAAATAGTCGGAAAGATAGAACGAAATAACGAAAAATAGGATGAATTATAAATTCGGTCAAACACGATTCCCAAGAGCTGATGGTTGTCCAATCCTAGTTATACAAACGGATGAAACAGTTATGCGGTGCTTCCCGGCATTTTAGCATAGATTGGCTTCACTTACAGGACGAAATCTCCGGCAAAATTCCCAAATCCCTTCACACTGCCAGAAATCTATGAGTAACTTAGAGGTAGTAGAATTAACATCAGTGGAACTCCCATCTGAGGAGTCGTTGCTCGAGGAGCCAGTCAACACGTGTGAACACGTGATGTGGATCACGTGATTAAAGGATGAGTGGTGCCATACCCTGCCTAAGTGTGAGCAAATCACATTGCTGATCAGCCGCTCATTGTCAAACGGTTAGGTGTTTAAACTACTAACCGGAGGTCGCGGGTTCGAAACTGGAATTTCGTGAGCTGCGCACCGTTGATGATTCCCAATAAGGATGATACAGCTGTACAGTGCTTCTCGACTTTTCAGCACAGATGGACTTCACGTACAGGACGAAAACTTCATTAAAAGGATACCAAATTCGACGTCAGTGAAGCGTACGGCGAAAGCCTCGAAGCAACCACTGAAACGGCTCGTTGAAATGAATGAAAGATGTCACTGCATTAGAACAGCTTCATGGTGGTTCATAGGTCGTCAGATACATTCGTAAGGCACTAGCTGTGGTGGTAAAAAAAGCGCTTAGCTTGGACAAAATGAACTGGGAACATGGCACCAGCAAAACTGGAAATTACCATAGGGAAAATTTCACAACAAGATCACACCATCCGTGTCATATCGACACGCTTCGGATCAGAAGTTGGATGGGCTAGGGGTAGCTCAGAGGTTAGGCACGAGTCGAGGATTTGATTGAACCGGATTCTGACTCTTTGCCTGTTCCTGAGAATAAATCAGTCCCTCTACGCCCCTCATTTCGGATGGTACCATCATCAATGCCGACATCAACACAGCGTACGACACTGGAACATAACTGTCGTGACACCATATCCATCTATCTGAGAAACGTCCTCTAATGAGCATAATATAAAGCGAAGGAATAAGAATCTAATGGCAGCTTAGCACAACCATCAGAGACATTTGAACAGAAACTGATAGCATAAATGCATTGAAATCAATCTTCAACTATATTCTTCACCGTCCCCAGGCAAATACAGGAAGTTCTAAGTAAGCCCGACTCTGGAGTGACGGAAGCTGTGTATGGAAAGAGAAACACATTTGGAAGGTTCTTCTCTATCACCGTGGACCGTCACTTCGCATTTACACGTTCATATAACCAACAGCAGATGTCTTGTAGTCCTCCATCGATTGACAGATACATTAGTCAGTACAGTGTTATCCATGAGCAGTTGAGAAGTTCCGAAAGCTGGACACAGAGAGTCCGTCCGGATAGAGACATCTAATCGCGGACACACCCCTGCTGAAGAGCCACAACAGCGCCCTCCGTAAGCCACGCCCTTAGTATTTGATACCGCGAGGCGAATCCGAACATCACTCTTCGCTGTACTCTTTCTAGGTTGACATAATTCAGACCGCAGTGTCAGTAACTCGACAGCAGGTGTCGAGGAATATCCTCATGGTCAGAGAGTTGGTGAGCCTTGGAGTTCAGCAACCATTTCCCAAATGTGCATGAGCATGAAATAAAAGTTGGGTGAACACCAGAAGGACAGAAAAGCAAATGCAGCTAGAAGGCTGGCACACGTACATTATCTATCTAAGAGACTTTAAATGAGTTGGGAAGATTACGCATGTTAGCCATAACATAGTCTCTTTGTTGACAGTTATGAAGGATAACCTTCATTATCACAAGGAACACCGTCTTCTGAGCGCTGACAACAGGCTAAAGTTGAATTATCATCTTGCGGCCAGTATCTGATTTGAAAACAGGAAGGCTGAGAATGATTAGTCGGTTCATTCCAGAACAGTGCACCGATAGACTAGATAAACTCTGCCCAGTTATCCGTGACATAGAACAAATTTACATTACGACCCTGATTTCTCGTTGTTGAATTAATCCCTCTTATTTGTCCTCTAAGTTATGCTCTCTATTGAACATCCTCATCGAGAGCAAGCCAAACTAATTCGTTGTGCAAAGGTAAAAGTAACGTGCCTTCCACATCAGCAAACCTAATAAGCAACAGCTGGTCTTATTTTGACAGTCAATGGCAAAACAGGTAGTCATCATCACCATCATTGTCAGCTGTAAGAACCGCGTAGTTGTCGTGTAGTGGTTGTAGCTGCCACAGTTTCGTTCACCGATGATTTGGGGAGGTGGGGTAGGCAGCTGCGCATTGGAGGCGGGAGCTGATAAATTGGTGCGTAAATACAAGACTGTCAGTAGACTGTTAAGTGGGGGAATTGGCCGTCACGAA
>SJOL01009809.1:528454-544324 GCA_004794785.1 Opisthorchis felineus
GCCATGTCTGACAATGTCTCTAACCATTGATGTGTCCCGTCTCGGGGTCCCCATCCAGGATGACGGCAATGACCAGCGCAGCTGAGTTTGCTGGTAATGGCTTTCATACTTCGCTGCCAAGTCACTGTTTGACCTCCCCTGGCTGGTTTCCACCCTTCACGTGCTTGTGCGAAAAGAACCCTTCGAGGAATTCGGTCGACTGGAATACGGAGCACGTGGCCAAGCCAGCGCAACCTATGCAGTGTGATCAGTTCATCTGTCGTGCGTGAGTTATTTCTTCCGAAAACCATTAGACGTACTTCAGCATTGCTGATCCGGTGTTCCCACCAGACTTGGGCAATGCTCCGAAGACATCGATGGTCAAACGCTGAAAGTCTTTTGACGTCCTCGGCGCACAACGGCCAGGCTTCTGATCCGTATAGTAGTATGGAGCGCACCGCAGCATTGTAAACTCGACCCTTGACAGATAAGCGGATGTCACGCCTACGCCACAGGTGACGCAGGTTCACAAAAGCAAGGAGGTTCACAAAGCAAAGAGCACAAAAAGGTGTATAACAGCTGTTTCGACTGTCATACCTCAGTAAACTCACTTTCCTGTGTCACTTCTCGGTTTGCCAATGTACAATCTCGACCAAACGCCGAATCAGATTCAGTCTCAATACTTGACACCTCCATCAATCATTACTTGCCAGACTTTCCAAATCCCAGCCCTTCTAAGATCACTTAACGATATCTAGTGCACCTGTAATAACATTCGTGAAGTTTCCGATGGCGTACTTATAGCAAAACATGCGACAATGCTGACATAACTAGGTGTTTGGGTATGCATTTGCCGTCGGCAGGATATGAACTTCTTTACTGTCATGACCAGCGCTATCGTCCCAAGACAGGCCACCAAGCACCAGGTAAGTCGCGATAAACTGTCTCTGGATAACACTATCTTCAAGAACTGATGAAAGTGGCCTTATGGCCTATATTCTCATTCAGGTTCACTACTGTGCAACTGACGGCTAATGTACACGGACGGTTAGATGATTCAACTTTTGCCACGGAGAACACACTTAATTGCTGGTCTGAAGTTAGAAGATGTGGAAACTATAAGTGCACAAGGAACAACGATCAGTGGAACGGGCTAATATACGTGCTGGTGACAAAGTGCATGCCTATTTCGCTTCGCTGAAGATGCGTGTCGGACGCTTGAGAGGCTTGGTCTGCAGAGGACTCCTATTTGTATCAAAAGACCGCGGGATAAAAAACTGCTTACTATGGAGATGAACTTCATGTGGAGAAAACCTTATGGGGATTGTTCTTCAGCTCGAAAACTTAGGAATCGTTGTTCGTTCCTCCTCGAGCCCATTAAATGCTTGAACCCCCAGAGAAGATAAACTACGGACTAAAGCACTGTCCACCCCGTTTGCCACCGTTTACCACAAGCAGCCACCATATCCCACGGGTAGAAACCGCTTAATGAAACGAATCTGTGAAGCGGGTCAAAAGAGCAGAAAATACAAGCCAATACAATTCAATTTCAAATCAATTTAGCAGCTATAAACCGTGTACCATAGGCACATTGGTTCCAGCTGCTACAGTCTTGACCACCGGAAAGTGGGAAAGCGTGGGAGATATAGCCAAGCATTGGAGGCGATGGCATGTTCACTTCGTCCAGGAACTGGGTAGATACGCACTGAAGGCGACAGCTGTGATACAAGAGCGCCACTGATTGCGCGGTTGGGCCATGTCTGACAGTGTCATTAACCATTAGTGAGTTGAGTCCCGATTTTCCACCCAGGCAGACGGCAGTTCTCGAACTCACTAAGTTTACCGGCTACTGGTTTTAAGACTTCGTTGCCAGGTCACACACTGTCCACCTCTCGGTCACTTCCACTCAATACAGGACTGGACGAAAAGAGCAGAGGCAGACGGTCTTCTGGCATGCAGAGTACGTGTCCTAACCAGCGTAACCTATGAAGCGTGAGTAATCCAGCTACCACGGGAGAGTTCCTTCTTCCTGAAACCATCTGGCGTACATCATCATCACCAATCCGATGTTCCCACCGGAACCGATCAATACTTCGGAGACAACGATCGTCAAACACTGACAACTTTCGTATCCTCTGCACGTGCAGGGCACGTCTCTCACTGACGAGATAGTACGGATCACACTGCCGCAGTGTAAACTTTGTCCTTGATAGACAAAGTGACGTCACGTCGGCACCAAATGTGTTAGAGATTGGCAAAACCTGCCCTGAACTTCCCGATTCGAGAAGTAATCTCATCTCCAGCCAGACCACCGGAACTTATACAACTGCCCAGGCAAAAAATTTATCTATCGTGTCGATTGGCTCGTCTGCAAGCATGAGGTTTGGTTTTGATCCCACCCGGTCTTGTAGCAGCACCTTACACTCTGCACACATGAAGCGCATACCAAATCGTGTGGCGGAATAATTTAGGTCATTTAAAATGACTTGCCACTTTGAAGCATCTGAACCAAGAAGAGCAATATCGTCCGCATACTCAATGTATGTGAGCGAACGTCCCGGGAACATTTCGACCTTCGAGGTCTCGGAGGCAGGTAGAGAAATTTCAAGCACGACATCAATAATAAAGTTGAAGGGGAAAGGTAAGAGGGGACAGCGTTGTCTTACACCACTGGATGTGGTTAACTCAGGCGAAAGCTTGCCGTATACTCACACGCACCCACAGGAGTTCGCATACAGTGCCCTCACAAGGGATATACTTTTGGAAGGGAGATATTTGATCGCCAGACACCACCAAAGTATCTGACGATCAACAGCAGTTTACAAATCAAGAAAAGTGATGTTCGAAGGAGTTACACTGTTCAAGAATTTGTCTCAAGTTAAAGATATGGTCCATGCCAGGGCGAAACGCAATCTGATTCTCACGAATCTGTTTATCCGGATAGTCGCGCAAAATAATGCTTGAGAGGACCTTAGATGCGACGGATACCAGGCTGATGCCACTATGGTTTTCACATGACGTTCTTGCGCCCTTTTTGAAAACTGAGATGACGGTCGAGGAGCTGCATCCGACCGGCACTCTGTTTTCCTTCCAACTCTGCATTATGGTTGTCAGACTGTTCACCAGGAATCCACCACCTTCATTGAAGAGTGCGGGATGCAGACCATCCGCGCCAGGTGCGTTGTCACTTTGGAGGTTTGATATCGCACGCCGGATTTCTGTTGTAGATGGCCGATTGGTGTCAGTGTTCAATTCGGGCCCCCTTGGTTCTTCCGGAGGCTGTGTTGAAGGAGACCAGGTGAACTGTTCTTGGAAGTGCTCAGCCTATCGCTCAAGACGACGATTGACGGAGTGAATTGGTGCTTCGTCTTTTTCGCATATCGTTTCACTAATACTTGTCTTCTCTTGGTCGGTTGATCGAATCAGCTGAAATAAGGAGCGGCTGTTGCCTGCAGCAAAAGTCTTCTTCATCTTCTGGGCCTTCGAAATCCACCAGCGCTCTCTGTCATTCTTCAAGCTCCTGATTATCTGGTGTTTGAGGGATCTGCGTGCGCCATCATAGTCGCTAGCTGCTGATATGACTTTTCTGGCAGCAATAAGATCTGCTGATCTCCACGATATCCAGTGTTCGTTTAGTGGAGTCAGACGGCTTGGACAAACAGTTCAACAGGCTGAGAGCATAGCTTCCTTAACCTCCAAGAAATCTCCGTCATCCGCATGACTGTGCGCTACCAGTAGCTTTCTAGCCAGATCAGTTCGACACTTTTGAGCTACTGAAAAGTGTCGAAGATGCTGAATAGAACTGCTCTGCTTTGGCACGCGTAATGCTGAGGGATGTGATAACCGGGCTAGCATAGTGATATGATCAGAATCAAGTTGCGTACTCCAGAAGGAACTGATGGCCACATGTTCCAATTGGGTCCATGACGGCCTTGTGGTTGGTGGCCTCCAAGAAACTCGAGGCGATCGTTTGTGTTAGAATTTCGCACTGGCTAGGAACAGACGCTGATCAGCACACAACTGAAGCAGTCGCTCCCCATTATTCGTACGCGGGACATCGACTCCAAATCTACCAGCTAATTGTGCTTCTTCCGGACTTAGTCGTCAAACTTGGGCATTCGTATCACTCGGTAGGACTACAATATCCGTCCTTATTGCAACGGATCGCGATTAAATCCCGTCCTTCTCAGTCTCAGAACTGTAGTCTGTCGGTGTGTATGATGATACGACAACTAAACACCGTTTACCGCATCGACCTGCATTGATCTTAATTGAACCAGACAACCGCACAGCGCAAAGGCGACTGTTTACTGGGGTCCAGTCCAGTAAGGCGCTTTCAGCCTTGGGGTTGAATGCCACTCCCACACCGCAGATACCACGAGTCAATGCGTCAGGATCACCGGATACCCGAAGAGTGAAATGTCGAAACATCTGAGCTCATCTTAAGCGGCTTTAGGTGCACGACCGAAGTGGGGTCTTGTATGCGTCTTTCGGAGACACGACATACATCGACAGAGGGAGGAAGCAAGGTTTCAGCAAGAGATGTCTGTTTCCAATTCGCTTAGAGTATGGACATCAAAGGCTGAAACGTGGATCAGATCCCCTCAGGTTAATAGGTGATTACTGTGGTTTACTTTTCTGGGCGATGGTTTAGACACGGAGCAATGGTTAGGTGACTGGCAGATGGGTCGACCGCACTGCATCATTTCATGGGTTGTGAGGGGGGTGTTGGGAAAGGCGGGTGAGTGGAGAGCTGCAAGGGCGAATGATACTTCCCGGTTGCCAAGGCTGGGGAAGATGGTTTGGTTGAGGTACTCCACCTTGAGCCTTTGACTCGGAAGTCTGACCCACAAGGCAGTGGGAGGATGTACGGTTTTGTTCGGGGACCCCGTCCCTAGCCTCTAACTCAAAAGTCTGAACCGCGAGGCAGCTGGTAGTAGGGTTTTCTTGGGGGAGGGGGCTCTGCCCGGAGCTAATGACTCAACAGTCTGACCCACTTGGCCGCAAGGAGCCGACCTGTCTAGAAGGCACTCCTAATGCAGCTGCGCAAACAGGTGCCTTTTGACCAGCAACGGATTCTTTGATTTTACAGGTATTTCGACCGTATTGAATAATGCGCCGGCGGTCACGGGCAATCGTTGAGCGATCGCAGTGTGCGGTTTTTAGGATCAACCTTTGCTAATCCATCCTTCCACGGAGGAAGGCAGTATCGCTGTTTCCATAAATATGGACGTGCTGATCGCCTGGGGGAAACAACTTGCTGCCTTCCCACTGATACCACAGAGGACAGTAGGATACGTTTACTCGCAGTACGGGGACTCGCTGTCCTTCGTCTGGCTGCTCCCCGTTGGCCTTGCTGGCATGATTGAACCTTTAGGAACTGAGTTCCAGCCGGTATAGCCCGCAGGATCATTGCAGCACAGAAGCCAGACCACCACAACAAGGTGACGGCTTCAGGTCGGGGTAAGCCAATACAACAACACGAATCCTGTCAACTGCGACGAGGGTAGCCGTTAGACGATAAAGGGGAGTGCATGAAAGATTGCAGTACAAAAAACATCTTACCTCGATAGCATCATCCGAGGGCCCAGGAGTCTGGTTAGCTGAGTGGGTTAACTGTGGTACTATCTGACTGAGTGGTGGTCGAGGATGAGCCGACTGAAACGGAAAGTTGAAACACAGAAAGATAGAGTGCTTTCAGAGAAGAGTCACTGTCCAATCGTGCGGGACAAGAACAAACTAGGAGACATCTAACCGAACTCAAATAAGGCAAAAAAAATATGGCAATTTTCCACAAGGATCACAACAGACTCATTTAAAGTTTTAGCGTGTATCATAAAATCGTTTAGTATATGTTCGATGGTGTCAATAAGAAGCCACCTCTTAAAAACGACCAATTTGCCCGGCCCTGCGAACTTTACCACTAGAATAATTGGCAAAATAACAATTACACACAAGGAAAACGAAAAATTTCGGCAATCCTCCCTCCCCCCTACTCCCCAAAAGCGACCACCTTTCTCCTGAAATCGGGAAACGAGAGATTAGTTAGACACGCCTACTGCTTTACGTTTGGTCACGGCGAGCAAAGGATGTTTGAACGCTAAGCTTAGGTTTATTGTTTACCCCCGATGGATGCTCCTGGTATTGACTAATGATCTTGATAATTGAACTTAACGTAACCAGTGGTCCCGTGAATTGTATGCATTGGTGCGCATTATGAGGTATAACTTGAAAGGTGGGTTCCAAGTCAGATGGTCTGATTGTTTCAGTCAACACTAAAAACAGGTACATTGGCACATATCCCTAAATGATCAAATCGTGATAAGTGAGATATTCCCATCCCCCATAGATAGGGCACAGATCGTTCAGCTCCGTCAAAAATACTTCACCGGGCGCTGTCCACCTAATACAAAACCGTTAAAGATGGCGGATGAATGGGTTACAGTGTTGTCGGAAAATAATGAAGCCGAGAAACTTCTCATATGTTTGCTGAAGATGTACGAATAGGTTATATGGGTACCACAGCGAAGATCGCCACTGATGATCCCCCATTCGCTGTGGAATATCTTTGACTGGCATCCAAACTCCCAAAAAGCACTCTAAGTTCTCCACCATGAACTAAAAAGCGCGAATAGTTACGATCTTTTTAAGGTACGTCTAGAGGAGCATTAAGTGCGTAAACCCCTAAAACTGAACATGCGAACGGAATAGACACTCTGAACGCCCTACCTTAGGATCACAGCACCAGTTTCGCATCTGGAAAGACCTCGATAATCGGAGAGGTCGAGATGACAGTCGCAGTAGTTTGATAACTTAATGCTATTTGCCTGTAAAATGATACACCCATTGTGAAAGACTAAGGGCGCAGCCCTGAATCACGGCGCATGCTACCCAAGGTGGCGGGACATGATGCAGGCAAAATCCGTTCTCTGAAATCTGATTGCAGATAAGCTCTGCGTGACCATGTTGTGATGTGAGCTAATAATTCCAGTACCAGTCCTGATGGAAAATCTAGCCTGTTGATTTTGATATTTCAAATTTTCAGAAATATTGGGCTCCGACATTTCAGGATAGTCTCACCCAGTTTCGAAGCAGTCTGTGAATTCTATCTGTAAACCTGACTGCGAAGTGATCGACCATTTTACTGTTGAATGACGTTTGCCAACACGGAACTTGGCAATTTACCAATATAACTCAATGAATTGATGCCGAACATTGTTTTGTAAGGGTTTCCTGTGTGGTAGAGAAATCCAAGAACGACCAATCAACCGGCTGAAACAAGACTACACGGCGAATAACCAAGAACAGCAAGTTGGTTCAAAGATTACGAAAACAGTTGTACTACACTTCACGGGATTTTGTAACGAATAGACATTCTGACCGCAAGGAAATGTGCATTGCACATTTTGAGAGGATCCTTTTCCCAAACCAGCGCAAACAGACAGATAATACTTTGAAATAAGAACAGGCAGCAGGTTTTCCCAAAACTTGACTTTCATCCGAGAGAATCCAGCTATCAAATAAAACTAAACATCTGCTCAATCTTTCCAAATAAAGACTTCCCGAAAAGGACCGCTTTGATCAAGTGTCACGGGTGGTCTCCATTTGAGAGGAATGTGCTTGTTTTCCAGATGGTTAAGCAATTGCGTATTAAAGATTGTTCGAAAAGAAAGCAGGAATATATATATCCGCTTGAAAATATTGATATATATATATATATATATATATATATATATATCGACCAAATAGCAAACAAAACCCGTTGTGATGCACACTAACCGCCCCATTCGACTAGACTTTAAAGAACCCCAACGATTAATCACTGTGTGAGTGACTAAATGAGCTGCGGTAAGCCACAATCCCAACAGGTTTTAATGAATTTGTATGCAGGATATAAAGAACCTATATTCGGACTCAGTGGTTCTTCCCATGCCAGGGTAATGTGAGAAAGCCTACTGGTTGGGCCAGTCGCACAATGGATCGATAGACATCATTTGTAGCTCTTCTAAAGTTGCGTGTTACATAAAGGAAATGCATTCGAAAGGATGTTCCATTCGGATTACACCACAATAGCCATGGTCATTAAAATTCACCGGCTTAAAGGGTGTTTTCAAGGGTATCTGATTCGGCAATACCGCTTACCATGGCCTGGTTGATTCGACCGGGCTTTCAGTAGGTAGGGAACAGTACAAGGTCAGTCGATCAACCCTAGTTCATGACTTGCACGCATACAACCTAACCTCCGGCCGTAAACAAGAGTTATTTGTTACTTCAAATATAAACTTTTGGTCAAACATCGAGAAGTTGATTGGTTTAAACTTTACTAATATGCCGTTCGCGAATTACATGGCTGCTCGACTCTTCCAATTATTCGGACAAGTTGTGAGATAAAGTGAGATTTTGGAGCGTGGAAGTATAACACAGTCGGAAGTGTTTCGTGTATTTCATTTTGTGAATACATGGCAAAACCAAACGCAATAAGAAAAATAACACCATGTCACGCAAAATAAATGTGAATGTCAGTGGGGGTTGTTTAGTTGATGATTGGAAAAAACTGTCAAGCTCAACGAATGACTCGACCACCAATTTCAACTTTTAGTTGTCTGAACGAAAGCTCAGTGCTGAAAACCGCCCAATATTTTCGGAAAATGGAATCCATCATTTGGTATACTATTCGTGATAGTGTGTGGGATTACCGTATCAGTTCTCCTCAGTTATCCCTGCAGATACCTGTGGAAATGTAACTATAAGTAAAAACAGCTTCAAACGTGCAATGCGCCTCTTGACTGTTCTCTACAGTTTTCAACTACGTCAACGTATGAGCTGAGGGCAAGCCAAGGTAATAACTTGATAGGCCCGTAAGGAACCTCCGGTTTAATAGGCGATACATGAATGGATGAATCAACTGGCTGGAATTCACGCTTGCTCCAGTTAGTTTGTCTTAACAATACCAGGAATGGTATTAAGTGACACTGATGGAGTGGAGAAAACTTTGGACTCTGTCCATAACGAGCAATACAATTGAACCCCGATAAAAAAGCCAATCAAAGTTACCAATCGGTTACTATAACGCTTTCTGTGGAAACTGTGTTATTCGTGCGAGTCATATTACTAGAAACTTTAATTCAGGAATCATCCAACATGAAGCCATTCCCAGCGCTAATAGCATTTAACAGTAACTTCAAGTAATAGACTTCTTGCTAACTTGATCGGGTTTTGAACGTATGCGATTCTCGTAGGAAGTTACAGGTTTCAGCCTATGACGGGCGAACTTGAGCAGTTTGTCCGCGAGTTGAGTAATCACCCAACCTTTTTATTCTACGTCACTGGAAGCTGTTGGTGTTCGCCCTATTTGATCTCAGAGCAACTATCCATTCAGTTTTACTAAACCGACCTTGACCGAGAAGCCTTATTCACTTGCTGGATACGTTACACAATATCTTTCAATCCAAGTTGAAATAGAGAACATTCACCAAATGGATGTCATTTAAAGGTTTAAGGGCAAACTGACCTTATAACGACCCGGTTTTATTATTATTTCGTTTAAAAGGTCATTAAGTACGTGCAAAAGCACGTAGGTTGGAAGAACGGAAAAGCATCTCTAAGTCCGTATCGCAGGACATTTACCGAAATGGATGTTCAGCTAGGTAAATGAAGTGCCAGAGACCGCCATCATAAACTCATGATAGCCGTAACAAAAAGCATTTACCGCATAGCTATCTCATGGTTGTATCCGCAGCACTCTTTTACTGAGCAGAGGCTGAAGTCATTTGACGCCTCGAACCAAATTAGTGTCCATAAAGAAATGGTCCTGAATTTGGGTTTACTTTGGTGGGGCTGGACCAACGACAGTCTGTACCAACCCTATTCCACGTTCCTAACATCGTTTCCATATGTTTTCGTTTGCATTAGTTTTCCTCTGATCTTTTAAAACCTGATACATCTTCACTATTCACCGCTAATCTCACCTTATGTGGAATATTGGTCTCCATAATTGTTCCCACGGTAACTGTCTGTTTTGGGTGTTTTGAATTGAGATTTCGTCCTATCAGTGAGGCCAATCTACGCTGAAGCACTGAACAGCTGTTTCATCCTTGTTGGGTATCAGCAGCAGTGAGCACCTCATGAAACTCAGGGAGTTTCGAAACCGCGACCTTCTGGCCAGTGGTTGAACACTTATTCGTTCGGCCTCAAGAGGCTGAACAAAGTGTGATTAGCCCTCACTTTTGTGATACCTATGTCATACCAAATGTCAGGACAGTGAACCGTTGGACAAAATGTCGCGAAATCGCACCAGCTCTGGTCACCTCGCTAGCTATTCTCCGTGCTTGTCCCGTATAAATTAATAACAAATTCATGACTAGTTCACTAAGTTGACTAATCACCATTGTCACACTACTGAGTCCTCTTCTATGTGCGCAGATACGACCAACTAAGGCAACCCGAGTGAACTGATCATCGACCGATCAATCGAGAAAACGCGGACTGTAATTCATCCTCTCAAATATTTGAATTCTGAGTCTATATGTTGGCACTAACTTTTTAATTCTGTTTGTGTTCGTTTATTAACTTGCAACTGTAAAAGCCCATTGACACTCATCACAAATACATCTTTTTTGTCGAATGCTGTATCATTCATACGAATGGGAACCAGTCTCTGCTCTTAAAAAAATTTCGCCGAAAAGGGCTACTCTCTCTTCGTCCCACAAACTGTTTCACCGGCTTCACCTGTAAAGCGTAAAGTCCCGCGTGGGACCAGGAAATCTTAGCAATTTTCTCATTACTTATTGCCGACAAGAGCCATTTCACTTCTAAACGGAAACACCTGCTGTACGACGTTGTCTATTGTGTGACAGGACTTCGGACACCACACTGGTTGTCTGTAGTGCACACCACTGGCGCTGATAAATGGACTTGACAGAGAAGCTATCACAGACCGACTTGTTTGCATGATTAAGGCGTATTGGGGCAAACCATGAGACGTGAGGCTAAGAGCGGTTTGACGGTGGTTTAGTTGCTTGTCACAATTGATGGGACCAATCGAAAAATAGACATCAAAACGCCGATGGATGCTCAGTTGTGTGGCTACTAACTGGATCGCATTGAACATTATGGTTTACTACTTCATGAGATGGGTATCCTAATGTCTTTAAGGCAAACTGCACATCGTTCAGCACAGCAGTAAGTGAAAGTCTTCACGAGACAGCCTTTAACTGGCAATCCATGAGATAGCCATAGAAAAGGTCTAAAAACAACGAAGCAAGTGAAGATGATGGGTTGTAATATTATCAAAAAATAGCGGAGCAGTGGGAGGTCTTGTTATGGGTGGCTAGTGAAAATACGGTGACTTGAAGTCATGGTAGATTGCATCTGACTTAAAGGCAAATGGCTTTGCATATCAACTGTGAAGACCAGTCGCAGATGGCCGTTCAATGACAATGTTTGCCTCTGCTGCATTGCGAGCCAAGTGAAGTGAGCATTGTTTGCAACGACTGAAAGGCAGGGCCCGCACAGAATACTTTTTTGAAAGCAGCGGCTGCGATTGAAAATTACATTTTTTTCGCCGCGTAAAAGGAAAACACATTCAGTGAGGACTACAGTTACATTCTATTCTATTCTATGACTGCTAAATTGTTCCTCCGATCAGCTAATGGAAGAGTTGGGCAACCCCACTAACTCAGAAAATTAGTCCAGCAACAGTATCTCGTCTATAAGGATTAGATGACCAGAAAGGGATTGAAACTATGGTCACAGAAGCCGAACAACTATGCGCTGTCGCACAGTAACGCCTGTGTCCGTCTTCAAATTGTGCTGAAAAGCGTGAAGTGTATCGTTCTACTAGCCGATCACTATCCGAACTAGGATGATTAGACTCAAAAATAACTCATTCGATGGGATAAATTCAATTGCAGACGAAAGCTTGATTGGACATTTTAAGGCACAAACAAACAACCACACTCTCAGACTGGTGAGCAACCAGACATCGTCCCAATGGCTACCATAAAGTGCCTCATGGAAACGATTTTCTGACATGCCAAGTGTAAAAATGACACAAACTTACGGATTATTCGGCTTGGTTTCAAACAATGTAGGCTCTGGGTTTGTAGTCGATCAGCATGCACAGTCACGAGGTAGAAGCCAATCATCTTGCTGTTAAATAGTCCTCAACTAGCGAGGCATGACACTTTAGTTTTAGCAGAGTATTCAAGTCCAATAATGTGCCGGATATAGCGGGGTCTCTATGCTCGAAGTGTTTGATAACGCCAAGGCGTCCAGCTCGAAGAAATATGGCACAGCAAATCATAACAGCGGAACACATGCTTAGACCAGGAAAGATTACCATGGTAATTCTCGTCCAATCAAAAGGTGCTTCGTGAAAATGGCATTCTAACCTCAAAGAGTACATATTTAGTTGGACTACAAACGGGCTGAAACTTGGAGAGAATCCCTTGGAACCCAAACGAAGACGACAAACGTCCCCTGAACACAATGGATAAATAAAAGGACATTTGGTTGCCGCATAAAGCTTGTGAAGCTGTTGTCCAACAAAAAGGGCTAAAAATGCGAATTGCTGCTGAGCTCTAACAAAAACGAAACCAGCGCAATGCATCAAGACAGCAGTTCAAACAAGTGATGGGAACAGAAAAATGAAATTCCGCGATTTCTGTGACTACTTCGAGGCTTTTCAACGTGTATGAGCATCGAAAGGTAGTACAGATGTGGGTGAACAAGTTTTAAGTGTTTGGTCCCTCTAGGCCCATTTTAACAAGTCCGAATGTTGACGAAAAACCTTGTGTGGTTTGATATTCTGCGATTCAATCACATCTTTACTATAGATGTATCGAATATTCCAAGCAAACGACTTGGTAACTATCAGGTGCTCTGCAAGGTACGATGACCGTTTGGATTGAATACCTGACTACTAACTAGTGGACAGATGGTTAGAATTAATCAATAACTGATTTCAGAAAACCCATTGCGCGTGATTCAAAACAATTACAAAAAAGCTGGTTAAGGACAGTGATCACAAAAGTGGACGTTTCGTAGTTACAAATCCCTGAAGATGCTGTTATTATGACTCCGCACGACAGCTATTATATATATATATATATATATATATATTCTTCCTGCTAACAATCTTATGCACGTACAAGTACCAGCATTCTCTGAACCCACAGAACTTCACACATAACGTCTAGCGATAGCTGCGACTTGTGATGTATGCTCGCGGATTGCCTATTGCAACATGGCAAGTCAGGGCGCACAAACTTGTTAAGGCTACTCGTTATAGCTGCACATCTTTGACCCCTCTCAACTCGACATTTTCTAACTTATTAATGCACACAAGTCCAGGTAGTTACTGAACTTTACTAATGGAATGTGAAAACCCGTGAGGGTAACATGCCGTGGAGATGCGGAATGCTAGAGCGAGTCGGATCGACATTGTGAACGCAATGGGATGTGCTCGGGGGGATAGTTGTTTGAAACACGGGGGGAATGCCTCTCGTGTTAGAGGTTGTGACTAACGTCCGCAAGCAGATTGTGTTATCGCGATAAGCTGATCGACGAGTATTTGGGTGAGTTCAAGGATGACACATGTTTATTCACTACAAAAGAATGAAATTGGCACACGAATAAATGAGGTTAAAAACGGCGGATGGTATTTAACTGTCCGTCCAGCTGGATTTTAGTTGGAAAGACCGAATGTCAGATAGCCTTAACCCTTAACCTCTATATAGGCATGTACAGCAATAAATTAAGCTTACCGCCGTACGAAGACTAAAAACAATGCGTAATGTAATTCAGCTACAGAAGTGGAACGGGACAAAGAGTCACATTGCACGGAAGTACAGATGAAACAAAACTGCTATTCAGAACAAGTTCAATCCAGATTGTTCAGATGACTTAGGTTTATTAATATGACCTCAGGAAAGAACAGAACTTCCATGGCCAGTTACCATGGCAGACGCGTGATGGTTTTCGGAGCAATTTTTCCAGCAAAGAACGCTCATTTGAAATATCGAATAGATAGTTGGATACTAAATAACTGCAGTCCACATGGTATTATTGACAGCTAACATGGAGCACGATTATTTGTCATGACAATGCGTCCCCACATATCACAAAATCATGGTTGTTACTGCATAAGTGGGTTGGCAGGTTCACATTCGAGATTTGAAGCCCATCGAAAACATCAGAGGAATATGAAGGTGATCGTATTTTGCAGAGTCAAGGAAATGATAGCGGAAACAAAGCAGAAGTAGCAAAAAGCTGGAAGACAGTGTCCTGTGAAAGTTAAGTGAAAGTAACCCAACACGACGTAGGCCAAAAGAATTTCTCCCCTCCGCTGCCGGATAGAACGTGTGTATTAACTATCTACTCCAAATCCATTGGGGTTCTCATACTACTTTCGACTTTTCGCAAGGATTTCGTTGGTCATGTTATCTGCTCCGAAGACCAAGACATGTGATTTTACAGGAAGAAATACGGAGTAGGGGTGCAGAATCGTTCCAGATATTGACCGGAGGTTGGATCTTGATTATGAGATCGTTTTAAGTATTCTGCTGAAGGACGAACGATAGCGATAAACGTAATTACGAGAAGCCGGAAGTAAAATGCAGGTTTCGGAAGCCAGGAAAGAAGTTGTGACAATTGGTTTTTTGGGAGGGGCTAGGCACAGCAAAGGAACTAAGTACAGCGAGCTTTCTATAAATCTCTGTGATAGCGTTGGTCATGGAGTCAACAAATTCAGCGTTGGAAACAAAAGGATGGTTTTAGCCTCTCAACAAGACCTCCAAGGAGTTTTTTTCTGTTGCAACTACCTTAGTAGACTCTGCTGATCCACCTGTTTTGGGTGTTAAATTCACGTTCAAGGCTTCAGCTATCTACTTTTAAGACAGCTTAGACTTCTTAATTCCAATAACCTGTCAAAGTCTACCATCTTTGAAATTAACAGTGAAAAGCGACCACATGTCCAGCATGACCACCATACGATTCACCTTCGGCCACTGCCTTGGACAGGTTAGTGTTGCTACCCTGGATATTCCACGGGTAAGTCACGCCAACATTTAGAACATCAAACTGCCCAAGAAAATGTCACAAAAAAGTTTTGTACGATTCACACGGTGGGTGGCCTTATGTATACTTCAACAACATTAAGTACATAAAGTTTTATTTCCCAATGATGTGGTGAGTTCTGCGGTCAAGTTGTTTTGTTTGGGTTGTCGTTTCGCAATGATATAGCAATTCCGAAAAATTAGTCCTATATGTTTGTACATTTACTCTTGTAAGCTCATTTGTACACGGTAATTATCTGAGCTCGAGGAGACCCATTGATACTGGGATACGAAGTGCCAGCGGTCTTCAAAACACGGCGTGTACTACGAGGGTTCCTCCTTGCATCCTTACCTATCTTTCTCAACTAAGGGCCCGTTCAGCTTTGTCGGCGTCTAGAGAACTGATAATTGTAACTATTACGTGAGAAACTCTAAGTAAAAAGAGTTGCAACGCCGATGCAGAAGATCACCAGGGACATCGGCGAGAACTATTGAAATCAGGCGTCATACAAGGCTCCTGCGCGGCTACCATCCGCTTAGGGTGAGCGCCAAAAAACTGATTACAAACCTTGAGCCAAGAGACAGTAAAGTGCTGCCAGCTCCAAATATTGAGTTTTCTATCATAGGTGGGAGAGCAATTGAGCGCTAAATTTGTGACTTTATTCATCGGTTCTGGAAAAACTTCATAAACTAGATGCTTCAACAAGCTCATCTTGTTCCAATGCAACAATGCATAACAGAAGTAGAGGAGTACAGATAGTGAATCGAAGTGTATTGAACACCATGACAAACAGGGATAGCAACCATACCGTACAGCAAATCAACCGCCAATTCG